>JAALXH010000091.1:0-83880 GCA_012977735.1 Fusarium tanahbumbuense | reverse complement strand
CCTTCTTCTTCCCTCCTCCCTCCTTCTTCATCCTTCACAATCACATCTCGCGGGTTCTCACTCTCGCTAGTCTTTACCACATTACTTTCTTTTACATTTCAGCTAACTCTGCCTAGTTCTACTGCGCAGTATCGTACTTGTGTACTCTCGTTCTAGGCTTGAGTACAGCTGGAACTCTATCGAGGACTGCTAGTATGGCCCCAGAAGCGTTGGATCCTGGGGTTGCCGACGTCAGTCATTTAGAGAGCCTTGAAATGAAATGCAAGCTCTTCTACGAACTATTCTGTACAACCGGAAATCCGACATTCTTGCAAGCCATCAAAGATGCTGTTATTGACGCATGTCCCACCTTGAGATTCGGCCCTCACGCCAAGGACGAAGGCGAAGCTGCCTTTCTGGCTTTTGATGTGAAGACGCCCCTCAACGATGAAAGGATTGCGAACCTCATTGAGATTGTCAAGGTAAATACTCAAAATGAGACTTGTGTCAGCCAGCAACTGACATCGAGTCTAGCCACTCGTTCCGGATGCTATTCAACTTGAGCCTGATCTTATACGAGCTGTTCATGAAGTGATGTGCTCCGAGAAGATTGATGAACAGACACTCGGACAGCTGTTCCCACATTCAGCACTCGTGTTCTTCCTCGAATTTTGCCACGTCAACATCGAGCTGCCCTACGAAAAAGACTCTCTCGTTGAAGGAGTGCGTCATGCTTTCCGAGCAAGTCAAATTTATGCTAGACATAGCATTGGATCGACACTTCCTTCAACGTCGTTGAACAACGGCAAACAGGCTGAAGATGGAGATTTACTCAGCTATCAACGATGCTTGGCAACCATTGTGAAGTATATCGAACATGTGCAGCAACAGGGACGCAAACTCGCTCAGCAAAGCGCACTTGCTGCTGACGGGATTCTCAAGTACCGCAGCATGGAAGATCTAAAGCGTCGGTTTTACGAAGTGAACGACGTTCACGAAATGGAATTGCTGGTGAGCCAGATACACAGACTCCACGTCGCTGAGACCGCGACTAGACTCAACGGATTGCTGGGTCTATTTGATGATATGGTCAAGGTCATCAACGAGTTTTTGCAGGGCAAATAATGGCGGTATTCCAGGCAGACTTTTCCACCTGGTTTCATAGGATGTCCACAGCATGTACCAGAATAAGGAAAATGGAAGGGGAGGGAAGGCCATGTGCTTTTAGGGAACGTATAAGCATCAACACTTCAAATCCCGAATTTGCCTTCTGATTAGCGACACTTTTACATGCATATGTGATATTAAGGGTGTTTATTGATACTGTGACATGCTTGCTGCGACTCTCTCAAGGTTCCAGAGGCTCTAAATACTTGGAAAGCGCGTTGATAATCTGTAGTACATCTTGATGTTGAAGTGCCACTGCCACTGAAGGATAAGTGATAGCTGCCTAATTATATGGCATTGCTCTGATTCACAGCCGTCAAGAATTCCTGATTCACTACACTGCTTAACACTGGCACCGGCACTGGCACTGGTAAACACTAATCTTAGATAATTGTGACTATAAAGAGCTGTCTTTCCTCTCGATCCTCCTCTTGATTCTTTCTCCTCCTCATCCTTTACGATCGCATCTCGCGAGTTCTTTCGTTCTGTGTTTCAGCTGCCTCAACCGCCTTCAGCTGCCCTTCATCTTCAGTTACCTCTTCCTACTTCTGCTGCCCCTGTCTACTTCTACCGCCTCGCATCGAGTCAGGCATCTTCAATTCTTGCGAAGCCAGTCCAGTGTGGTGTTCTCTACATCATGATGTCGATAACAGTCAAAAAGAAACCACCACTTTACAATTCGGTGAATGAAAGAAAAATGGTGATGTCTTAATTACAATTGTGTAAAGTATCGAGGCTTAACTGCCTAGAGTTGTCATCCAATGATGGACGTTTGTTTGCATACCGTCATGGAACTAGTTCACATGGTGCAGGGTAGTATTGTTGAAATTTGCGTTTACAGCGGTGATTGAACAGGACTAAATCTTTCTGCTTGGCTTGCAGTAAAATGGCATGTCTGTCGAATGAAGAGACTATTGGTTACATGGGAGTTGGATATGTGCATTCTACGGTGTGAGGCACGCAGAAAGTGAAGCCGTCAAGGTGCGAAAATGATCATGGCAAAGATTCTCCATCATGACACCTCCAGCACAAACGCAGTTGACACATCCAAATGCAGTTCGCGCATAAAACAGCATCATTGCATGCACACAGTGTATCATAGCTTGAAGGCCTTGCATAAACCATTAACAGAAGAATATTCACGGCACACCAGCCACATCCCGAGAACAATCATGGCCTACTCATGATCCGGAGCCAACGACTCGTGCAGTTACATTCTGCCCCGGCACTTGTCATCAAATCTCGGCGAGAAGCACACCGCTAGCCAATGACCCACCGAGAAAAGTGAAGCAAAATTGCAAATGTTTGTCATCGTAGAGAAAAGAATTGCTGCACAATCCACAGTCAAGGCATTTCTTCTGCCTCTGCTTGGGTCAAGTCGTTGAAAGTGGGGCACTGTCACTCGGTGCCTTTGCCCAAGCGCACCTGCCAAAATGCATCTGCCCCACTATTGATTTTTTCTGCTGCGCTGCGGCTCCAAATTATTCTGCCGCCCAACTTTTAGGCGGTGAGCTGTGAGTGATTGGCAGCCCCACATACTGCCTATAAATATTCGTCGCTGCCGCCAGCTTTTGGACTTTTTTTTCTTTTCTTCTTCATGTCGACAATACTTCAGAGAATCATTTCTATAGTATTCGACCTTCTCTTGGTTCTCCAAAAGAGCCACAGATCCCACCCTGGTTGATGAGTGTATATCCTCGACACCCTAGAGTGAATACTTTGGTCCTCTCGCTCTGTCCGCAAGGATGGCGGTGGTTGCCTCGCGCAGCTGCTGTATAGAGAGTTTGTTTTCTCCTCTTGATGATCTCGACCCTGACTGCGGTCTTGCCTTCGGGCGCGCGCTCGGGGTGGGTGTTGATGGACGTCTGACAGGCGTGTTTCTTTTCTCTTTTTCATTACTGTCTGGGGCTTGCCCTGGCTGTGAGGAAGAAGCTTTCTCTTTGTGACTTATGCCGCAGTTGCTATGGTTACGGACGCGCCGCGTTGTATTCTGATGTAATGTTTCTGCCATGGGCTAACTGATGTACGGCCAGCCATCACAATTCGTATACGCCTAACCTTGTGGTCGATATCTATTACGAGTACGGAGTATTACCATGCGATATATTGATTGCCATGCCAAGGTCTATCCAAAGTGCGCCTTCCCAGATCCCACGCTTCGTCGACTTTCCGCGATCGTTTTCTCCGAACTCGCACCCAAACATTTATTCATTACTCGTATCCTCTGGCGCCGCCGACATTCCTCGCTATGGTTTCCGCCCGTAGACGTACCGCACCATCATATAACCATGCACTCGGCGGTTGAACAGCGCCTTGCGCATCGAAACAAGGAACTGCGCATACTCTTCTCGGGGCCAGTTGAGCACATGATGCCAAAGATAAAACGTATATCCTACCGGCGCTTGTCAGAGCACGCGAACAAGAAACGCACGGGATGAAAGCATACCTTCAAGATCGTTCTCCAAAGTCAGTCTGACATACTCGCCTGTCTCAGCGAGCCTGCGATTGTTTGGCCATCCGCCTACAGGTACCTGTCGCCAGACGTTAACACTGTGGGCCTCTCGAGCGATGCGACACTGTACGTACTTTATAGTCAAATGTTCTGATGTCGGTGAAGCCAGCCTCCGCGATACTGCGCTCCTGGATTGCCTCTCTTTGCAGAAAGAACGGTCTCCCTGTCTCGATGCCACTCTGCTCAAAGAGATCGCCCCACGTTTTAAGAGCAGGTTCACTATCGGTAGTACCGTCGTCGCAGTGGAAACGAACGTCGGCTTCGCATGATTGGACCCAGCCGCCTGGAGCACAGCAGCGATACGCTTCGCAGAAGAGCGCCGGCCAGTCGTGGATGGCGCCAAACAGATAGCGTACATGAACGAAATCGAAGTAGTCATCCTTCCACGGCCATTGGAGAGAAGCATCTGCGACCTCGAAGTGCACGTTTGGAGGGACCCATTCTGGCTGGCAGGGTGAGAGGTCTGAGCCGATAACCTGGGCGCTGGGATATGCGTCTGCAAAGTCTCTGCGACACTTGGTTAGCAGGAAGAGGACGGAGGGGACAGGAGACTTGCATTGCCCATATGCCAGATCCTGTACCGACATCTAGGACGGTCTGGACGTAAGGTGATATTGGAGCTAGGAATAGTTTACCATCGAGCAGGACGGTGAGATAGTGATGGCTGATATCAACCGATTGGAGCTGCTGCTCGTCATTAGGAGTAAAGTAGTCGGTAGCATGTCGGTCACTGTGATATGTGCGGCCTTGTATAGTTCTATATTCGAGTATGCTTGCCGTTATTGATTCTGGGTATAGGAAGCTGGCACTGAAGAGAGACGTGTGAGTGAGATATGTACGCGGCAATATGGTATAGGAAGGAACTTACGCATCTGACCCGAGAGCTGAATCGACGTCGAAATTATCATCTTCATCTTGATCGAGGTCATCCTACAAAATACGAAAAGGAACCAGACGTTAACAGACAAACACTCAATGGCAATTAAACTGGGATCTACAAATAAGGTACGGGTAATTTGGTGTAGGTATGACATACTCCAGGGTCCTCTGCGGGGATGAGTTCAGCCTGCGGCGCGGGGGAAGATGGAGCTCCAGCGGATGCCGAATCAGCTCGAGCGGGGGCTGCAGAAGGAGAAACAGAAGCAGCAGCGAGAGAAGTGGTAGTGGCAGTGGGCGTAAGAGCAATAGGAGTGAGGACTGTGGGGGTGTCTTGTTGTTGGTCCGTCATGATATCCATTCGTAACCGCAACTGTTCCGTACAGGTTGTAGGCAGTCAGTGCCCGCTGTCTGTAGCTGCCCGGAAGGAGGTATGGATGCTGTCTGTGTCCGTGCCCGCGGAAGGTGTTGGTTGTGTTGGTTGATGGGGATATTGAAAGAGTGGAGATGCTCCTTCCCTCCCCTCTTTACATTCAATGATTGAAAAAGAATAAATAAAGGGAAGGAAAGATAGATGGTTGTTCTAGAGTAGGTAGAGTATGGAAGGTCAAGCTAGACTAGAGCAAGTAGTAATAAAACCTTGATTATCAAGTGCAGCAAGGAAGAAGGAGCAAACAAAAACAAAACCCAACCCAACCCCTCATTCTCTTCTCTCTCCCGCTGTCTCGTCCTTTTCTCGACGCCTTTTCATTAGACCTTTTAGTTCCCGTCCCTCCCGTAAGCGGGCAGTCACAGACCGCTAATCATGGAGAAATTTAAGTTAACTAGTCCAGGGCCTTGGAGTAGAGTGTTGGTTGAAAATGATAAGCAGATATTGCCTATACAGCAAGCAAAACAATTGTCTTCTAAGACTTAGGGCGCTAAAATAAAGGTAGCCTAGATGTAAGTCTAAATTGCCATGAAGTGACCAAATTATTTCGTCTCTTAGGCCCAAGACTAACATCAAGTATCATCAGCCTGTCTGATTTATTTCATCTCTCTTTATTGGCGGCAGGTGCTACCCAGTCAACTTGGATGGTCTCGGATGTTTATCGACACTGAAGGCACTGCTTTTAGTTAGTGCAAACCTCGATCTGCATCATGCAACTCAACTCCGAACATCAACATCGACATCGACATCACGTCAACCGTATCACGTGGATTTCAACAAATTATTTGATTGAAACAAAATCAAATTTCTATACATTGAGAAGTATCCATACTTCTTTGTTTGAGTGCTAGCTGCACAAGTGAACGTAATAACATGTTTATAGAAAACTTGACTAAAAAACTTACCATTCTTAGATCCCACCAATATTGACAACCTCTGATATCGCCTGTCAAGTTGACGTTTCGGTTTACATCGCATTAGATAGTAACTGTCGGCCATGTAGTACTCGGCGTCTCAGGATATCTGTCTCTACTTCAAACCGCGCAATATGGCACCAGTCATCCAGACTCATGGTATGCCAATCTGGAAGCTTATGCAGGAGGCGGCCGATGATGTAGTTCTGATATCGTTCAGCGCTGCGCCAAGTTCCAGGATCAATACTGCTTGTGTCTTCCGGATTATAGGACTCAGTTGCATACTCTCGAAGGAACCAATCCTTCCAAGGGCTCCATTGACTGCTAATGGCGTACCTGTGGATGCGTCCTGGGCCAACGAAGTCTGTCTCGGCGTCAGAATCTATGACCAGTAAGACATCCGTAGCGAAGGGTATCACTGCTTCACCAAGCATTTCCCACGACCTCTTGAAAAGCTCTCTGTCGTATCGGCCTGCCAGCATGCCTTCTTGAGCGATGTCGTAGAGTGCGTGTTCGATGCTTTTGAGGAGCGCCTCCTCTGAGGAGTCGATCATCTCATACTTGATCATCAGCTTGAGCTTTTCCTGGAAGATGTCAGCAATTTCGCCGAAATAAGATTCTTCCCAGTTGGTCCATTTGCTGTGCAGATCGGCATGGAGCTTTCCCAAGAGCTCGTCAATGTAGGTAACTTCAATCCAGATTTTAAAATCATCACGACAGTTGTCTGCTCCCGCAAGCTTGGCAAGACTGGGTGGGCATACCTTGTGCCACTCCCTCAATTTAAGGCCTCGGCTAGCGTGCTCGTTCAGTATCAGTTCCAGTACTGATGGACTCACGTGTGAGTTCATTGCAACCCCCAGCGGCGACGATGATCTGTACTTTGGCTTGCATATCATTTGGCTGAACCATGGGCTCTTTTCGTCGATACTCCGAATGAATGATCCTTGAGCCAAACTATCAAAGCGAGTTGGGGTAGGGAAGCCATGACTACTCAACATCTGAATCATGCTAAAAATGACATCCATTCCGCGCTTGCTGGTACCTATCTTCAGCTGCTTCAGCAGAATGGGATGCATGTGGCCCGGCTTTATAATGATGGGGCATCCACTCTTGCACTCATCTCCCATTGAGCCTCTGCAATTCCACGTTGCGCCATCAGCGCCTCTCTCAAGAAGCCACTTCAAGCCGTCGAATACTCTTTCGCGAATCCTGTCGGTGATGGCAATCTGATTGTCCGTTGAGTTTGCACGGGAACAATCCTCGTACACATTGGATAGTAGAACGTCTATGGAGGTGCGGTATTGAAAAGAAGGAAACAACCGCCGCGACCATAGCTTGTCAATAGGCGCTGCGTTGTAGTACTCGCAGCGGTCCATCATGGCAACGTTAGCTGTACGCAAGGCGCTGTAGAACATGTCATAGTCATTAGAGCGGAAGTAGTAAGGACGGGCGAGCTCGTTAAGGTGAGAACAGGTCTGGCTCAGGTTATTGAGCCACTCTGATGCTGATTTTGCGTGGGACGAACCAATAATGGCGAGTTCGATGATGTGTATCAGAGTCTCATTGGGTAGCTGGAGAAGCCCGGTGGTTTGCTGAAGCTGATCCATGGTGATAGATGACTGAAGGATAGTCAAAGATATACGTTGTGATTTGTTTGTGGTGTTTGTGGTGTTTGTCTGTCTCTCGAATTTGCCTGAAGATCGTTTATGTTGATTGAGCTTTCAAGAGGTTTCTGATGGGGACTATTTATGCTAGCAGAAACCCATGGGATTGAGGTGCGGTGACCGAACAGTAAGTGTTGTTCGTGAAGAACATGATAGTAGGTAATCGGCTAACAAAGGATTGTTCATGTAACCAGCTTGTGCTACTTTGAACAGGAAGAGGAATACCAAAGAACTTTCCTACGCTCACATTTGTTCTATAACATCACATTAGACTCTGGTTTTGTTCTTTCTCTATGATCACCATCATCACTTCGGTGCTCAGCTCAAGCTACCTACCTATCTAGGTAGATATTCTTTGACGTTTAGGGCGCTAAAACGTTCTAGACTAAATTCAAGTCTAAACTGACCTAAATCATTTACCTAAGCTATCATATTTCTTAGGCTTTCCTTTCTCTAGCTAACTTTATGATACGCCGACGATCCTTAGAAGAGTGAAACACGTGGGACTGTTATCCTAGAAGACGATCTTGGAGATGATACACGGCGAGGGGCAATGATCTTCATAGTCCGGACGATAATCGTCGTCGATCTTTTGATATACTTCATGGTGGAGAAAGGGAACGAAGTACTTCTGAAATCTCCTGGTCTTTCATCAGAATGCCCTTTGTGTTCTGCCTTTCATGGTCTTTTTCTGAACAGGGTCTTGTGGTCAGGCTTGCTGACTTCTTGCCTGAGCCCTTGTCACTGCTATGTTGTATTTGCGAATGCAAGTCTCAAGATGGTAGCATTGGTTGTTTATCCGGGCTGTTTGCACATGTACCTTAATTTATTACTCATGATCTTGAAGGCATTTCAATGACATATGGATCTAGAGAGTACCAGTTAACTTTTGAGAATACAACACGTTTAACACAGCCACTCGTCTTTGATGCTCTGAGAGTATTGTACAACAAAGAAGACTTGCCGCTTCTCTGCCCTGGGCAATCCTTTGTTGGCGGTAAACAAAGATCAATCCGCCAAGACAACTTGTGCTCGAATATCGTAATTCATACTTAGCCTAAACCAAAGAACCTGCAGCATTATCTGCATACTACCCCAAGATTTCGATGAACTGCCGGACTAGTCATGATCAGCAACGTTGTGAAAAATCCACGAGTCAAGAAGCATGAACCGCTTTGACATGCCAGACCCCATCAGGTAGGTCATTGCTCTCGTATCGTGTCGTCGGATTTTACCATCTGGCCTTGTCTTCACCTGACTTTGTAACAAAACCTCACCATAGCATAAGCGTTGCACCTAGTCAAACTGTAAATAAAGAGCCAAGGACATTTCATTTTACTATCCCGGTTTTCAAAGACGTTATATCCGCTATATGGATACTTGGTGACATTTGACAGCTTGAATCTCCACACAAATTCTTGATAATGGTTGCTACTGTAGCAATCTCAAGGGGGGAACATCCATGTTAAATCAGTTATTGTACGATCCTTGGCTGAGTGACCACCTCATTGGGTGCGGAGAGCATCTACCGATAGGTGCGCATCGCATCCCTTTTTCCCTCTTTACGCGGATACGTCGGGTTTAATAGAAATCATCCCATGTTGCTTCTAGAAGAGAGAGGAGTTGCTGTTACTGTTATTTCGTTTTGATATGAGCAAGGGGACTTATCACTACAGATTTATCATTTACCCACTAAAGACGAAACGTTAGGTCCGATAAAAGAATCCACGAATCAGGAGTCTCGGTGTTACCCGATTCGGAAAAGGCCTCCGTCAAGGGTCCGTGGCTGTTTTGAGTAGTTTTGACCGAGTGACACTCTTTTCATGTAGACTACAGTAAATAGGGCTGCGATAGTCCAGGGCCAATGATCAAATCTTGTCTCCAACGCCGAGATGCCGTACGCCAAGGGGGGGAGCTAAGCTATCCATGCCATGATAGTACCATAGCTTCCTCGTTTGGTATGGAGACCCCCGATCTAACGAGGGACAGCTCGGTCTAGCTTGCGAGCTATCTATGCTTATATGAGCTTCACGACATCCTCTCTGTTTCTAGTTCTTCTCTCATCTCTATCCACTCCTTCTTTTATATATAACCAGTAGCTGGGTCTCTGGTTCTCTTGTACATACATCCATACTTCTGCTAGAGTCAGATATCCTTCAACATGCCTTCCCTCTTCAAGACCCTCTTCGCGGTCGCCGCTCTCCTTCCCTCAGCCCTCGGTGCTCTCCCTACCAAGGCTGAGGGCTTCGCCTCTAGCACCACCGGTGGTGGTAACGCTGGTGCCGTCTACCCCAAGAACGCCCAGGAGCTCGTCAGCTACCTCGGCGACTCTCAGCCTCGCAAGATCATGCTCGACCGCACCATCAGCTTCATCGGCACTGAGGGTTCAGCTTCCGAGACTGGTTGCGCTCCCTGGGGAACCGGCTCCAAGTGCCAGCTCGCCATCAACCAGAACGGCTGGTGCAACAACTACCAGCCCAACGCCCCCAAGGTCAACGTCAAGTACGACAAGGCCGGTGTTCTGGGTATCAAGGTCGGCTCCAACAAGTCTTTGATCGGTGTTGGCAGCAAGGGTGTTATCCGTGGAAAGGGTCTCCGCATTGTCGGAGCCAAGAACGTTATCATCCAGAACGTCCACATCACTGAGCTGAACCCTCAGCTCGTCTGGGGTGGTGATGCCATTACTCTTGACGATACCGACAACGTCTGGATCGACCATGTCACCACTTCTCTCATCGGCCGTCAGCACATTGTCCTCGGTAACAAGGCCTGCAACCGTGTTACCATCTCCAACAGCAAGATCGACGGTACCACCAACTGGTCCGCCAAGTGCAACAACTACCACTACTGGGGTCTCTACTTTGCCGGTTCCAACGACATGGTCACCCTCAAGAACAACTACATCTACCGTGTCTCTGGCCGTGGCCCCAAGGTCGCCGGCAACACTCTCCTCCACGCCGTCAACAACTTCTTCCACGATGTTCCCGAGCACTCCTTCGAGATCGACTCTGGCAACGTTCTTGCCGAGGGTAACGTCTTCCAGAACGTCAAGAACCCCGTCAACTCCCAGGGTATCCAGGGCCAGCTCTTCGGTGTTCCCAACGGTGGTGGCGCTTGTGCTTCTGCCCTCGGCCGAAACTGCCAGATCAACGGTTTTGGCAGCTCTGGTTCTCTCGGTGGTACCAGCACTGGCTTCCTCAACAACTTCAAGGGCAAGACCATTGCTTCTGCCTCTGACTACAACACCGCCAAGAGCGTCATGACCTCCGCTGGTTTCGGCATGGCTTAAACTAGACCTCCGTCTACTCAGCTTCGTTAGGGTTGATATCCTATCACTTCTTTGTATATAGTATACTTCAGCATCTGGTGCTCTCCAGAGGCCTTTGTCCATAACAATTACATATTGCATGTTTTCACTCACATTGTTAATGTAAATGCAGATCCAAGTTGGTACAATAATCATGTGAAATTGACCCATAGCCTTGGCCTCATGACGCAAGAAGAATTAACCCCTAAAAGCACAAGGGACGAGATGAAATTTTTGTCACTTCATGTCCGCTTAGACTTGCTTTATCATGGTAGCTTGAGCCTTGTAGGACATTTCTTCTATCGCCGACCTGCCTTGGCTACTCAGATGACTTTCATGTATAATGAAGGGACCCAACACATGATTGTAATTTCCCAAACACCTGTCTTTTAAGTAACTCTGGGTAACGACTACAAGACAGCTGAGTAATGACCAACACCTTGGAATGATTGAACCCTTATCAAAATATCATTATAACCACGCCAATGCTGGTAGCTTATGAGCCCGTATAAAAGCAGTCATCCTTCTTAACGATGCAAACCCAAAATTGCAAGTTCTCCTGCAATAGGCTCCTTCAATGTTGTATGTATGATGTAGTGTATGTCCGATATTAACAACCCACGTAAATGCATTACTCCAGACAATCTTCAACTCAACCCCCTTCTCATTGATCAACATCTCAGGCCGGGAAGGCCATTCCCCTTGTCGATCTACCGATCGTCTTGTAGCTCTGGTATTTACCATCGGATCCCATGACATCAAATCTCTGCATGCCCATAGCATCAGATGTGTAGCCACTGAAGTAGTATCCGATAATAACAACCAAGTAGGTCAGCATAAGAATGCTGCCCTTGAAGTAGTTACTCTTTCCTTCACCATACATGTAGCTCAGCAAGAACACACACAGAATGACGGTGACAAGGTCCCACTGAGGGAACAGGAGCGAGAAAGTGTACAACGCCGGATCAGCACCTTCAGGCACTCCGGGCCAGAAGGCCGAGTAGAAAACGAGCGCAGGAATCTGAAGCAGGCACACTTGTAGGGCATAAGCTGAACCAATCTCCATGGACAGCGCAATATTTCCGTTCATAGCAAAGGAGATGGCGTTCTATCGGCGGTTAGTGTATTGTTGTCACATAATCAACAGAGCAACTTACCAGAAATTCAGTTGTGTTGGGCACAAGAGCGAACAAGGTGATACCAAGGAACTTTTGATCAATCGCGAAGCTTTCCAAAACAACATCCACAGTGTCAACCAGGATTTCGGCAATGATGGCGTACAGGACTGTTGCTCCAAGAAGGATAATGGCACTCTTGGCGCGACTCCAGTTGGGGGCATCATGGCCACCGTGTGCTTGGTGAGCCTCAGTAGCAGGACCTTCGGTCTCGGCAGCTTCGACGTGGGTGTGTTGACGGCTTGGCGTAGGACGAGGACCAGCTCCGTGATTAGCAGGAAGGGCGGATGGCTTTCTCGACATTCTTTCGCGCGAGGCAATGGTGGCAGCTGTGGCAGCAATCTCGGCAACCTCACGCACAAGCATCTTGTTATCGGCATCGCTGAGGCCTGGAACATGGAGAGTAGAGTGCGATGGTTCACCGCCGCTGGACTTGGGGGGTACGACATGAGGGGTTGATGCTGAGCCGTTGGTGGCAGCCGTCTGTCCAGCAGTGGAACTCTGGCGCGAAAGCTCCTCGCCGAAACCAGATTGCTTCAGAGACTGGCCCAGAATTCGCTTGTAAAGCTGAGAATCACGAACGTCGGTACCGCTGGTCTCAGCAGTCGCTGGAGTGTGAGCATGAGGATGAGCATGGCCATGGAGCTGAGAAGTGCGGAGACTTGATGAATGCATGTGCTCTTCGTGTCGCTTCTCCTCAACCTCGGCGTTCCAAATGACGGCAGCGTGAGTTCGGAGAGTAAACCATAGACCGATCAGATACGAGAAGAACAGCATAGTCGCTGCCATGTAACAGTAAGGACGCACAGCTTCAAGATAGAACCTATCACTGAGTGATGGAGCCTGGCTGAAGTAACAGCGGCGGCAGTCTCTACCGTTTTCGCCGGTGTTGTAGTCCTCACAGTCCATGCAGTTAAGCTCGTGAGTTCCGTAGATCTGGTAAAACAGGGTTGGACCAAAAGCTCCGACAATAGCGAAGAGCAACATTGTCGATGTCACACCCGCGGATCGGGCATTGAAGCGTTGCGTCTTTCGTTTGATGGCACCAAAACACATAGAAATTCCTGGCAAGAACAGAATACCAGCAAAAATACTGCCCACGATACTGCCTTCAACAAGCTGGCCCTTGCCCTGCGTAAGAGCAACACAGTAAAGGAACACTTCAACAACAGTCGCAAAAAAAGCATTGATGGCAGCGCCCACGCCCATTGATGATTGTGCCGAGATAGAAGCAACAGCCTGTCCAATGAAGTAGGCCAGGGGGATGATGGAGAGGAGACCGGCACAGAAGAGGAAAGCGGGAGAGGTAATGAAGCCTTCGACATGGAAGACGCCCTCAATCACGAGCCAGTCGAAAATGACGAAGAACACAACAACCATCAGATTGATGAGGAAGATGTTGGTTCCGTCAACGGTATACTTCCAGTATCTTGACCCTACCGCACGGTAGGTGCAGAGGAGAACAGACGAGCTCGGACCGCCATCTTCGCGAATGTATCTTATATCACTCTCGAATGACAAAGCTAGGGGATGTCGTCGGAGGTGGTCGAACAGCAAAAATGTGGTCTTGCCCATGGGGATCCAGAAGACTAAGAACCAGCAGATGCCCGACACAAACAGAAGCGAGGGCGAGATGAGGCAGTAGAAAAAGACGAAAAAGATGACGCGGCCGATGTTCCATTCACCGCGACCGAACAGTCGTCTCTTGTACTGGGGAGACTCATCGGCCTCGATATGTTCACCACGTCGGCCTCGGCCAAGAAGACTTTCTGTCTCGCTAGGCTCCGAATCGATACTTCTTCTCGAACGTCCAACGATTGAACGGCTACGGTCAGCGGGTCCAAAGAAGAGTCGTCCGTACTCGAGGTCGCCGCTTTGCCATTGTTCATATTCCGAAATACTGCGCCCCTCGTCTTGGTCCTCATGCATGTAGGTCTCGTCCTTTTCTAGGCGAACAAACTTACCAAATGGGTAGAACAAATACCCGGCGAGGCCCCAAAGGACTCTACCATACTCTCTTCCACTGGGAGCAGCAGCAAAAAGCAGGCACACAATAGCGCCGGCGGCTGCCAAAGTGGCCATCCACCAGCCAAATAGGAGTGTCCAGAGCAGATTGAAGGTAAGAAGCCAGTTGTTAACACGACCTCCAGGAGCCGAGTGAATATCTGCTTGGGCGAACTTTTGAATCGAACGATCCTTTTTGTACAATGCGGGCTTCCACACTCGAATACCGAAGGGGTGGGTTTGGTTGATCGCCTGCTGTCGGTCTTTCAGGGTGAAACTCTCAGCCTCACTGACATCGCTATCTGAATCGTCCTGTTCTTCAATGGGAGTCTCCTCCTCGTCATCGCCGTTGTCATCGCGACCTTCGCCAGGGCTATCGGTGGACGGTTCGTTACTGTCATTGTTGTTGTCGTTGTCACCCTCATCGTTTGGATGCGATTGAACGCGGGAAAGCTGAGTCGGGAGCTGGGGTCTACGGCGGTAGGACTGTTGGCGCACAGCAGCGTCGGCTTCTACCTCGTGCACTTCATCCTCTGCTGAGAAGACGCCGCCACGATAGGGGGTGTTTGAAGATGGTCGTCGAGGCATTGGGGGTTTTCGCAATCGAGTAGCAGATCGCATTCTCTCGGGGCCGCGAGAAGGTCGTGAAGTTTGGGCAGGGCGAATTGAACTGCGCTCCTGGGACGTTTCTTTCGATTGTTGGGTAGAGCCTGAAGCTGGACCGCTTATCGCACCTAGAGAGAAATAAGATCAACCCTGGTCCATTCGCCAAAACAGGCATGAAACCTACCATAACCCTCTGGTCTAGGTCGCACTGTGTCTGAAGATTGGAAGCTTTCGGACATGTTATCACCGCGAAGAACAGGAGATGCGGCAGACTCGGGCTGGGCAGTCGGGCGACGCGTGTCGGCGGGAGATGCATTGCCGGACGATTCGTCGCCAAGATGGCGCCCAGGCGACGAGGTTTCTCGTCTCGAAGGATCCATAGTGGAGGGCCAAGAATACACAACTCTGTCACAAGAAATCTGGATTTGTTGTAAAAAGGTGAATAAACAAAGAGAGAGGCAATACAGTAGACACGGACGCAAGAATGCGATCAGACGCGAAGTGTCCCTGTTTCTGTTCTCGAAGTAGCTGGACAACCGCAGAAAGTGGGAATGCCGAGCATGCCAATGTCACGATGCAGTACCTAGGAAGTCATACAATCAATGCGATGCGATGATGGAGGCGGTCCAAGCGACTGGAAATCGAGATGATACGAGATAGATTGGGCAGAGCGGGACTGTTGGGTTTTGAAGGTTGAATTAATCCCAGTCGATTCGAGTCGTCGTCTGTGTCTCTCTACCTTGGGCAGAAAGGCAAACGAAGATGATGGAAAGGAGACCGACGGCGTGTCCGAATGAGAACCAAGGAATTGGTGTTACTTGAGCCGCAGAGAGCTTTCCAAAAATGAAATCCGCTAGAGAAACCTAGCAGAGAAGGAGGAAGTGCAATCAAGGCAAGGTGATTACCAAAACAACTCTCCAGTAAGAGAATAGACTTTTGAGGAGGCAGGTAGGGACCTTTGTATGGAGGTAAGAAAAGAGGAACAGGGTCAACAGACCAGACCAGACCGTATTTCTTGGGGTTCCATTACAAAGAAACTTTCCAAGTACTATCTATATTACTCACATATCAACCCAATTTGTATACATTATGTACATACACGATATAAACAAGCGTGGTTTCAACTCATAGCGTAGGCAATCGACATCGCATCGACAATTCTCCATGAATCCTCTAGGCTATTTGATCCACAATAACCAAGCTCGCAGCTCGTGATCAGCCAACTTTCCCCATGACAGTTTAGTGTGTCTTGCCGCACCTCGCGCGTGTTCCCCCCTGTCCAATGAACCAACGTCATTCTGCATCCCCAGGGTCTTGGATGGTACCAATGGGCGGCTCTTTGCACGACTTTGATGCTTGATAAATAGAGGGGTACAAGGAAACTCGCTTCTGTAAGATAAGAAAAGATTCGCGAGAAGTGACAGAAAGCGGTATCAGCGGCAAAATAAACCCTCTATAGTTGTGATCTGAGTAATGCTCAGCGTGCCATTAACGACAATCCCCATGCACAGTAACAGTTGTGGTCAGCTTTATGAGTCTTCGATCAACAAGTCTTAGGCTCAAGCGGTCTAGCATGTCTCAGTGGGGGCAGCGCGGCAGAGAGCTCGCCGATAGTGGAGTATCCAAGACTTAAGGTGCTGGGTCTTCAGTGCCTGGAGTGCTGAAGTCGATTAAACTTACCCTGTACCTCCATTGTCCGGACGACGGCGCAACATAACCCCGAGCTGGACACTGGGCAGCTCCAACCTTGGTTGGCCTGTGCGCTCACTCGCCTTGGAGGATTACGAGACAAGCTGTAGCCTTGTCATCGAGCTTCAACCACATCGCATACCATCACCAACGGCGCTTTCAATTCACGACCCCATCACCACCCTCTACTACGCCTCGAACCGGTAATCTGAATAAATCGAGCGAATCTCTCGATCCTACTCTCCGAACCACACATCACAGCTCGTTTCCCTGACGTCAAGGGAGCTACGCCAAGATGGCGCTCGACGAGTACTACCACAACAAGATCGAGGGCATGAAGCTCGAGATTCTCAAGGGTCAAGCCGCGCTTCGTCGTCTTGAAGCTCAGAGAAACGATTACAACTCCCGAGTGCGATTGTTGAGAGAAGAACTTGGTCTGTTGCAGCAGCCCGGATCCTATGTCGGCGAGGTTGTCAAGGTCATGAGTACCAAGAAGATTCTCGTCAAGGTGCACCCAGAAGGCAAATATGGTATGACGACCCTGCTACAGTAATCCTTGACCAATGTATACTCACACCCAATTAGTCGTCGATGTATCCGATAGCGTCGACATTGCCAAGCTCACCCCAGGAAAGCGAGTCACTCTACTATCCGACAGCTACAAGTTAGAGAAGATGCTACCTTCCTCCGTCGATCCCCTCGTCTCTCTCATGATGGTTGAAAAGGTTCCCGACAGCACATACGACATGATTGGTGGTTTGGACCAGCAAATTAAGGAGATCAAGGAGGTTATCGAACTCGGTCTCAAGCACCCCGAACTCTTCGAGTCTCTGGGTATCGCACAGCCCAAGGGTGTCTTGCTATACGGCCCCCCCGGTACAGGAAAGACACTGTTGGCGCGAGCCGTCGCTCATCATACTGCCTGTAAATTTATTCGAGTGTCAGGTTCCGAGCTGGTGCAGAAGTATATCGGTGAGGGTAGTCGAATGGTTCGAGAGCTGTTCGTTATGGCTCGAGAACACGCCCCATCAATCATCTTCATGGATGAGATCGACAGCATTGGTTCATCGCGAGTGGAGGGCTCTTCGGGTGGTGACTCCGAAGTCCAGCGAACTATGCTGGAGTTGCTCAACCAGCTTGACGGTTTCGAGCCTACTAAGAACATCAAGGTTATCATGGCCACCAACCGTCTCGACATTCTCGATCCTGCTCTCTTGCGACCAGGACGTATCGACCGAAAGATCGAGTTCCCCCCACCCAGCGTTGAAGCTCGAGCAGATATTCTCCGTATTCACAGCCGCAAGATGAACCTGACCCGCGGTATCAACCTCACCAAGATTGCTGAGAAGATGAACGGATGCTCTGGAGCCGAGCTTAAGGGTGTTTGCACAGAAGCCGGTATGTACGCTCTGCGTGAACGAAGAGTGCACGTCACACAAGAAGACTTTGAGCTTGCCACGGCAAAGATTCTCAACAAGCACGACGACAAGGAGGTGTCTCTCGGCAAGCTCTGGAAGTGAGAAAATTGCGACAAGGGGCGTTCTTTTATTCATCCATCTTCATTTCGTCTCTGCTGTTGGTACATCTCCTGGGTTCGAAACAGCGCCTGGTCATTCATAGATGGGTTGGGTTATAACAGCGGGAGTGGAGTTGTAAGGATAGCAAATTGTACCAATAGTGGACACAATCATATGAAGCTACACACGCAATTCTACTTGGGATTTGTGATCTCGCCTTGTGATATCTGCGCTGTCAGTTCGAGTGCGTATGATGGCTTAACTTTGACCTCGTGACTAGAGACCAGACTCATGAAGGCGTATCTTTAAAAGTTACCCCTTGCATGCCCAGCAAACGGTGGCTTCAGGAACCGGATACGACATTCACAGCAAACAGTAAACAACAACATGGATATTTGTCTTGAATTGCATCAGCTGGTTTATTGGATTTCCTTACACGTCTCAAGCCTCAAAGCCTCAGAGCCATATTGATGATACCCTCGAGCCGGAGCGGCCGCTCCGCTGGCACGTGAGACATATGCCCCGTGAAGTGTGGCCAAGACACCATTAGAACGAGGTTATTTCCATTGAGCTTGGTCAGTTCGGCGTTAGGATGTCAGCAGAATTGGCCGGCAAGAATACAAGAGACAAAATAACCCGATCACTTTATACGAGCTTAGAATAGCTTTTAGGTCACTTTATTTTGATACTCTAAGTCTCAGATGATCTCTTCTGTTATCCATCTGTTTGGTTAATTTAAGACGAGGAAATAATGCTTCGACGAATGGCAAAAACATAGAGTCACAGAGGAGCAGGGTAACTGCTATGGTTCATGTTATTGGTTAATTGTATGGTAGACGCTAATTCGTAGTGTTTTCGACATACATGTCTTGACCAAAAGATCGGATGATCTCTAGGTGGCCTTGATGTGATGTTTGACAGTTGTTTGTAACCCGGACCATGGGAGAGTCAAGTTGTCTTATTACTAGGAAATCCAGCATGATGCGGACGCACCATTCATCCGAAATGAAGCTTATAACAAATTGTCATGTTTAATCTAAAAAAGCCTAAGATGTCTTCAACTTTATGACATCTTGTTATCAACTATCATAATGTTTCACAAGTGAAGCTTTCATTATAGCCGTGTCAGTCAACTATTACTAACCATGGTGTTTTCGACGCATCGACCAAGACCAGCTATCTTGAGTCTAGCCCATCTCTCGATCCGTTCCACAAGCTCAACTTGACGCCGTCCGGGCGCCCCGACTATCCGCACGAGTTTCAAGACCTCGAGTCGTGTGTCACGCTAACAGATTCATGCTTCCCAGGTACGAACAACTTGTCTTCCCAAAGCCAAGAGGTGTAACAACTAGAAACAGGATATTTCTTGGTGCTTTGGTCAACTGATTGCTCTACCGGTGAAGCCTGATCTTTTTTTGTAGAAAAAAATTGAGTTTTTGTAAGATCAAGTTATATATTGGGCTAGTGGTGATAATGAGCTGATGTGCTGGGCGGTGTACAGGGACCAGGGACTCTCGGGAGATAGATCTGGAGAACTGATCGTGATGCTGGTATGCGAGGGCAGTTGTGATGTGCTCATGACGGACTTTGTTATCATAGCGAGTCAGTGAGGCTTTGGCGGTTTTGAGACTTGAGATGGACAGGGAGGTCTGGACCCTGTGGTAAGAGATAGCCAGGTGGATAACATAAGAATTATCTTCTGAAGCTTTAAGTTGCCAAAATAAAGTAGCCTAAGTGCTTCTCTAAGCTTGCATAAGGTGACTAAATCATTTCGTCTCTTATGCTCTTAGCGGCCAATTCTTCTAACATCCTGACGCGATCGAGATGTGTTGTAAGTGATTGGCTTCTAGAATATCGTAATACAGACGTAGTTTTCGCGCAACGCAGTAATGTTTAGACGAGAATTAGATGGAACTAGCTTGAGGACAGGCCATGTCTAGCAGTTGGACAACCCAAGTCAACAAAAGGATCGTACAACTGACAACTGACAACTGACAACAGGAACAAAACATCCTTTAGCAACTCGTGCCGTTGAAGAATGTCCGAAGATCAGGGTACCAACCATCTCGACCGATATACCCAACCAGTCGGAAGCGAGGAGATGTTGTTTCCATATCACACCCCATTCTGCTAAATTGGGTATGTATTTTTTTTCAGAAATGCATCCATTTCGCATGCATTATTTTAGAAAGACGAACGAACTGTTTTGTGTCTGTCTCTACTTGCATGATCGGCATGCCTGGACTCATCTACGACAGGGATAACTGAACCACAATTGATATATCAAACCTCGGAGACATTAATATCCAAACATATCAACCAAGAAGCTCAACTCGAGTCGACGATGTCATAATCAGTGTCTAGAACACATTGACTTATGCGCTGTTCACAGCTGAAGCACAGCCTGAGCATTCTAGAACGGCCTGACCTACGTCACTGAGGCCGCATAGACCTGTACGCCTTGGGCGGTACCAGGCACTGGGGACTTTGGGAATGCGGTTGTCAGTGTCAGTCGGGGCTCGAAAGCCATGTGCATCTCTCAGAATGCAATCTCCACGTGGGGGACAATGCTGAATTGTTGGAAAACCCATATATCGGACGAAACCTAAGAGCCAGATTGCCCAGGCATATCCTGGTCAGGTTACAGTTGTCGTGTTGTCTATCAGTCTCGTGCCCAGTGCTGCCCCTCGCGTTTTAGATGCTAAAGTCAGATTTTCAAGGGTCCGCCTTGCTGCGATGAAGCTAGTCCGGGCCAGGTGAGGCGGCGTTCTCGTGGCACCAGCCCTCAGGGCCTTTGGGTGCTTGGCTAACTAACGTTAGAAGTTGGGAAATCGGACGCCATCTTCTTGGGAACAACTAGCGGTAAGGGGATAAACTTCTTTTCGCTTCGAGAAGTTCCACTTTGTGCATTTTCCCCTACTGTAGCTGTCGAAACTCGATCATACGCTTTCTCTGGGAAAAGGTAAGACAAAGCAAGACAGGTAGGTCAGACTAGCAGCTCAAGGTCCGAGTCTCGGGATGAAGAATGAGGCCAGGCCAGGGTATCGGAATTGCTGCTGATGCTACTGCTGCTTTGCTGTAACATACATACAGTATCGAGAAGGAAGCCCTTTGGATTAGCAAGCGCCGCTGATCGAAGAGGATGAGCTGCTGTACTCGCGTGCAACCTAGTCGAGTTCTTGATTTGGTAATCCATCCATCTAGGGGGGATGATCTCAGGGTCCAGGCCCTTCGAAGTGGATGGGAAGGACGTGACGGTGAGAAGATGTTTGAGGTTTCCATCACAAAGGGTGTGCACTTAGTGCCGATCTAGGGTCCTTAAACGGAAACCGTAACTAACTGTGGTGGGGACGATGTGGTCAAACGGCAACCATGTTCGGACAAGGCTGGAATGGAAAACCCAAGAACTGCCAGATTGACTCGAATTTGGGGACACGGCTTGCTAAGCTTCGACCGTTGAATATCGTCGTGACTCGGACATAGACGACAGGGGCTACGGGCATGGCGTGAGCTTGGTCACATCAGGCCACGATCATAGATCCTCGCATAAGAGTTCCCTTGCTAATAAATCGAAAACGGACATGGGCATTATGCTTCACTTGCGATTAGCAATCGCCAAGTCAGCCCTGTCTCAAGCGCTGTCTAAGCGGAGGTCCTTGAGCTCATCTCAGAAGCCGATGGCTGGGGTTTACGGCATAAGCCATCCAGCCTTGAAACAAAACCATTTCACAGATCAGAGCGCTAGACTAGGGATTCTGTAGACTAGCGAAGCGGAGCGGAGGAGCGGCCGTTTTCTGACAGTAACGGGAGGAGGGTTGGTTCGGTTCCGATTCAGCTTTCTGATGGCTTCTCAGCTGAAACTCCCTTCAGTAACTGCAGTCAAAACGGTAGATTGTGCAGAGTACTGTAATTAACGGAGATGCTATACCGAGCCCATCACAAGCTACGTCATGCCGCAGAAATAGTTTCGTACGAGATTACCAGCCTGGTCGAGACTCGGATACAGAGAGGAAATGTCGAGGCTGAGCCATTAATCTATGGATAAATGTTGTACTGCCTTGGAGGAAACACGAAGTATGGTTTGTACACGCGGTCTTTTCCCCAACACGACCGTTCTAGACTCTGGGCGATCATTTTTTGGGCAGAGGTTGGCAGAATGGGATGGGCATTTGAATAAAAAGGCGGAGAATCTGAATGGGAGAAAAAAAAAAGATGCCAGCTTTTTTAGCTTACATGGATGCGGACCAGTGACGTTGACGACGGCGCCACGCGGGCTTTTGATTGGATAAAGTGACAGAGGGGGAACACAAAACAGCTGCACACTCCCTGAAGCGTTCCATATTTTTCAGGTGGGGACCCTTGACGCTGTCATGACGATATAGTCAGGGGGAGAGACACTGAAGCGACAGAGGAGAGGGGAAAGTCTAATAGCGAACATCAGCGGGGGAGATGATCTTGATAGACAAAGACAAGGGATAGGGAAAAAAGATGATGGCATTTCGGAGATTCAATTGAACTCTGTTGAAATGTTCCTCGCTAAGACACGATGAGGGGTTATGGGTATGGGAAATGCGTGACATTGAGCAAGGCTGGAGAGTAGATTCTTGTTAAGCTTCAATAATACCTCTGCTATATCTGATATTGGGGCCTCTTCGATATCCAGGTACCTTGCATACTTGACAGTTTAGATAGTGTAATACCTTTGAACAATAGCTTGTTAGAACCATTAGCTATTCAGACTGACCAAAACCCTTCTCCTTCTTTATTCACATAAAGTAACAGAAAAGCTGTCAACTAGGGCTGAGGGCTACAGAAATAAAGCATCCTGAGTGATAGCCTAAGGTAGCATAAAGTAACTAAATTATTTCGTCTCTTATGGGAGCCAATTCTTCTGGCACCCTCAGGGACATCGGGCATGTACAAGTCCCCTTCCACCGCCGGACTAGCAGTGAATAATGATAGACAATCTTCGCATCTCAACGAGTTAGAAAAATGGTGTGCGAATGAGAACATAATACTGTAGTGATCTTCAAGGGGTCCTGCACATCTGCACGGCTGACTCTAGTGAGTGGTATCGTAACGAGTCCTACACACACTCACAAGACATAACTCCGGACCGGTGCTACCTTTGCAGTGACAAGCGTCCATTCGCTTGGATGATCTTTACTACACGCGACCACACCAAACCCCAACGACCGTTTTCACCTGCGAGCTGCTTCTGCAGCATCGTCTCTTTGTCTTCTGTCTGTCACCCACCACCTTTCATGCTCAAAACATGCCACTATGAGATAGTCGGTTGAACAGTCATAACTAATACGAGAAGAAGAGGGGAGATGCTGTGTTGTAATGGGTACTTTGATGTGACAGGCGCAACTATGATCGACGTCACTACCGTGACGAGCGAGTTCCTAAAAAGCTTAGATTGTGGTTGATACTACGGTACAGTACAACAGCACAGCACAATCTGTCTTTTGTCTTTTTGTTTTTGCTGCTGGTTATGCTTTTCTTTAGGGTTATCTAAAGAAGCAAAAGTAGCGAGAGGTCCCTTCTTGCATGCAGAAATCCTTGCAAATCTCGTGATAGCTTCCATTAACCGGTATAATCGAACGATTCGGCCAACCTCCAAGCATTGGATTTCCCAGTTTTTTAAAGATCAAGTGTAGGCCCAGGCATGGGATAGGGATTCAACTGATTAATGGTCTGCAGCAGATGGGATCGCCTGTCCTCTCGTCTCCCCACACGAACGACGCTGGTCCACTTGCCTGCCCATGCTGTACTCAGTGTACTGTGCCATCCCATGCTGACGCAGTCTTGGCTTTGAGAGAGACGTAGCACGAGGATAAGTAATACGGTAGATGACAGTTTTGAATTCCATTTTACTATGTATATTATTTGTTTGACAGCTGTCATAGAATCTCTCGGCTTCGGTGTTTGTATTTTGAGGCTGATGACAAACTCAACTGGATGCGGACTTATTCAACGCCACTGATGACTTTTTTACAGTGACAGTTGCTTTGCTAATCGCCGTCACGCTTCTTCTAGAAGGCAAAAGCCAGCACTGAAGTGAATACTAAGTTAATCATTTGTCCAAAAAGGCAAGGAAAAAAAAAAGAATAAAATTTTACTCTTCTCCATCTGTTGATCCTGTCTGCTAGATTTGGTCTGATTGACATGACATTTTCTCTTTGTTTGTCTCTTCTCCTCTCATCAACTCAACTCATTGGATCTTTCTTTTCTTCTCCCGTTCCGTCTCCACCCCACGTCATCAATCGTCCGTCAGACGCCACCGTCGCCATCCCACTGGATCCGTAACGGCGTTATTTTGACCTGCGACCCCCATTCATTGTCAATTCTTGCCACCGTTTGTCACCATTTACAGTATCCCGACGTGATATTGTTGCAGGACAGTGCAGATGATACAATCTGCAAGAGCCTACTTTTGTTGAGTAGAATCATCATCTTCTCTCAACACCATCTATATATTCAGCAACTATATTGTACTGCTCGGGTCAATTCCCTCCGTTAAATACTGAGGTCAAAGCACGTCAGGACCCCTTCATCGAATTCGGCTACCGTCTCGTCACGATAGTGCATCACCCCCTGGTCCCGGACCTGACCCCTACATCAACCGCCCATGTAAACGCCCCCTCTCCTCATACTGTACCCCCCCTTCTCTTGGCTTGTTTCCAAGTCAAGTCTCTTTTCCAGGGATTCCCAAGAACCAGAACCAGAACCAAAAAAAGACCCCACCATCTATCTATTCTGCCTCTACCTCTGCCCGCTTCTTGACCCTGTGCTGGTGCGTGTCTTGTCTCTCATCTTTATCTGAGTGAGCTACAGTGGCACTGCATTTCCTTAATCTACCTACCAGCCGCACCCTCCTTGGTTCTAGGTTTCTCGCCCTCCAAGACCCTGACCATACCTTTCTATACATACATACCATACCATCCATACCTTTTTACTTTTTAGCTGAAGCTTGACTCTAGTAGTTAAGTTATTGCTTCAAATAACCGTCAACTCCCACAATCAAAACTCTCTTAAAACTAATTTTCAGTCTGTTCACCATGGCCTTATGAGCCTCGTTCAGCCTCTCCTGCCCCCTGCGTCCTCAGAGATGACGTCGACTACCCCGATCACCGCCTTCGCTATGCATGATACTAGACCAGGCGACCGAACGCCATTACACTATACAATGAAGACTCCTGCACAATATTCCCCTGTCGGGCAGTCTCATTCTAATTCTATTTCCCACTCTCGCTCGAATTCATACAACCTCAATCACTCACACTCCCATTCTCATTCTCACTCTCAGTCGCTTCGGCCTACTAAACAGCCAAAAACCTCGACTCCTCTCGCCTCTCCACGAATGCCATACTCGGTCGGCCAAAACCATCCGCCACCCAAATTATCGCCTCGTGTCGTCTCCGATAATCGATCACCAAGCCCTAATTATTTTGGTCTCATTGTCGAGTCGGCCAATGAGCAGGGGGGCTCCTCCTCAGGGCTCCCTAATGACAACTGGAGCCCATCGTCATCCGTAAAATCTTTCCAGGCCGCCATCCCTAAGCAGGTTCCTCTTGATGCCAATCCCGAATTCGAGGCTTTCAGGAGGCAGGCAGACTTCAATCGGGGCAAGTCTTTTGCTCTCTCGACAAGTCATTATGCTCAGCCTTCAGTGACATCAAATGGAGTCGCACCTGTGCGCCCTCGACCACCGAGATGGCACACTCATGGGAGCGATACTGGCGGACCATCTCCATTTGGCCGGGGATTGAGCTCTGCCAATGTTCGGCCAGCTAGTAGAATGGATATCGACCAAGACAACTTACAGGACTCGGCCTATGTTTCATCAGACTCAAAGCGTAATTCCGAATCGTCTTTTCACCATCATATTCCCGCACTAAGCCTACCACGATTCGAGTCTCCTCTACCAATGGATCCTCCTCAAAACCGTACAGGTCTAACTCGGTCTGAAGACCGCGACCCCAGGTTGTCTGTCATGGAACATCGCCCCGAACCTCCTGATGCTCGAGATATCCACCGCTCTGCCACTGTACCAGCAACCCTCGAGCCTGGACAACCACATATGATCACCGGACAGCAGCTAAGAGACATGCTTCAGAACGTAAAGCAGGAGCGATTACTTCTTCTTGACCTTCGCTCCTCTCAAAACTATGCCCAGTCCAGGATTCAGGGTGCTCTCAACCTTTGCATCCCCACCACTCTTCTGAAGCGAGCTACTTTCAATATTCAGAAACTGAAGCAGACTTTCCAGAGCAGCGCTGATTCAGATAAGTTTGACACATGGAAGGAGACAGACTACATTGTCGTTTATGATGCTCATGCTTCCGATAAGCGAGATGCGATCACTGCTCAGAACATGATCAAGAAATTCACCAACGAAGGTTACACTGGCGGCACATGCATCCTCAAGGGTGGCTTCAACTCATTCCAGGAGAACTTTCCCGATTTTGTCGATCGTCAATCAGCTACTGGAGCACCCGGAAAGCCTGGTCCTGGCCATGGAGGAATTGCCCCTGTCATTGGTGGAGTTATGCTTCCCAACGCCAGCAACGAGGTGAACCCATTCTTTTCCAACATTCGACAGAACATGGACCTTGCAGACGGTGTAGGCCAATTGGACGTTTCAAGACCCTCTGCATTGGATTCCCCCTCGCTACCTCGCTGGCTTCGAGAGGCGGCTGCCAAGCCTGATCATGGAAAGAAGGTTTCAGATAAGTTTTTGCACATCGAGGTTGATGAGCAATCTCGAATGAAGGCAGCATACGCAGCATTCAACCCTCACAACCAAGATAAGCGAAGCCAGGTACAGCTTTGCGGTGTTGAGAAGGGAGTCAAGAACAGGTACAAGGATATCTTGCCTTTCGAGCACGCTCGAGTCAAGTTGCAAGAGAAGCCCGAAGGAACATGCGATTACATCAACGCTAGTCACCTCAAAGCATCTCGGAGCAACAAGCAGTATATCGCCACCCAGGGACCCCTCCCCGCCACCTTCGAGGTATGTCAGCCACTTACAGCATACGGAATTTTACTAACTTTTCATTTAGGACTTTTGGTCTGTTATCTGGCAGCAGGATGTGCGTGTCGTAGTCATGTTGACTGCCGAGTCCGAGGGCGGCCAACTCAAGTGTCACCCTTATTGGAAGGGCCGAGATTTTGGGGCCATTCGACTCAAGCTTCTGTCTGAGAAGAAGGTATCTCTTGACATTGATAAGCATAGGTCCGAATCCAACCATACTCCATCTGTCTCGGAAAGTGAGGCGGGTAGGAAGCGCGCTCATACCACGACTACAATGGATCCGAACCAGACACCCAAGGCACCAGGCGCACCAGCTGAAACACCCTATGTGATCGTCCGAAAGTTTGCTCTTTCGCACGCTTCTCATCCGTTTGCGCCCATTCGAGAGATTACGCACCTGCACTTCCCCTCATGGCCCGATTTTGGAACACCCGCTCAGCCATCGCACTTGTTGGCTCTTGTGGAGTTGGCCAATGTGATGCAACGTTCTGCCCTGCCAGTCGAGACATCTCAAGTATCAAAGATCTCAAGTTTGGAGCCGCCTGCTATCACATGGTACGACGAACCGGAGGCCGATTCTCGCGCGCGACCAATGCTCGTACACTGCTCTGCTGGGTGTGGTCGCACTGGTACTTTCTGCACTGTCGACAGTGTTATTGACATGTTGAAGCGTCAGAGACAAGCCAAAACAGATTCGGTACGATCACGCGATCACGATGGAGATGTCTCTATGGGCGAGAATATGGATACTTCCCCTCGATCGACGAAGCACTTCAATTTCTACACCCCTGGCCAGAGAACAAGCATGGAAAGAAAGGTCGCTCGAGGCGGCGCCCACATTGATACGGACTGGGTATACGATGACAGTGTGGATCTTATTCAGAAGACGGTGGAGGATTTCCGAGAACAGAGACTCAGCATGGTGCAAAGTCTCAGACAGTACGTTCTCTGTTACGAAACGGTTCTTGA
This sequence comes from Fusarium tanahbumbuense, assembly GCA_012977735.1. NCBI lineage: Eukaryota > Fungi > Ascomycota > Sordariomycetes > Hypocreales > Nectriaceae > Fusarium > Fusarium tanahbumbuense. The sequence continues at coordinate 56,031 of JAALXH010000091.1, read as the reverse complement.
ATGGGTAACAAGAATGAACGAGCGAGGGTCAAACGCTCCCAACGGTCGACTTCGAAGTGGAAGCCTTCGCCACTAAGACCAGAATGCATCATGAATGAGTAACGGTTTTATGGAGCACAAACAATTGCATAGGCATATGGAATAATGCAAATACGGAATAAGGCTGGATGGGTTACAGGCGTTAATTGGTTCAGCTGCGTATGATTCTGATCAGGATGCCAGCACAGCGAGCATGCGATGCTTATGAAAGGGAACATTATATAAAAAATGACGGTACGGAGGGGCCACCTTTGGTTGACACTTACTATGAGAGTGGTGGGACAAGGTTGTTGGTTTCTGTATAGTAGAATAAAAGGGATGATGGGGGAGGGAAGCGGTGCAACCTTGCAGGAAATATGGTACTTGCATAGTAGGGATCGATAAAAGGCTACATTGCGTGCGCGTTTATTGCATCGTGACTAACTGTATTATGATGTGCACGTGTATACGAATTTTGAGTTGAAGATGTGGGTTTGGTTGAAAGAGCGTTGTAGAACAGTCGATTTGATCCTTGGAGAACAGCGGGTTAACGTTACAGTTGACCTACAGCAGACCTTTGGCGACCAATTCTTCTAACAGCCCAGTATCCTAACGCTCCATATCAAAGAAACATTTGTACTGGTGTAAGTTACAGCCCGAGTATTGAAAGCGGATATATCTAAGAGACGGAATCAATTTGATCCTTTCATGTTATCTTGGGCCATCATTTAGGTTACCTTATTTTTAGACTTTGAGTCTCAGAGTAGGATCCTTTAACCTACCTATGCTGTACCCTTCCGGGAAGCTTCAGATATTCCCATTGGTCTCTGAAGCACTACTTTAGCATCGATGAAGACGTCCAATTGCAGGCAGTGTTGTGTATCACAGGAGAGCTTTCAATGCACAACCTTATGGGGATGGTCATGAGAGGGGGAGGGGGGACACACGTGTGATGACGTCGTCAAAGATGCATGAATTAGAATCTGGGGGTTTCTGGTCCAGTAAACCAAAGATAGAAATGACATGGCTGGGGTATGAGACGGGCGTGACCCGTGGAGAAAAGGGCCTCGTTTCACTGCGTCTTGTACATGTACATTACTGTAGAACTCGACTTACACCAAGCCATGGAAGAAACGGATGAGGCTAGATTAGGTTGGAGTGATTGATAATCCGTGGAGACATAGTTCTGGTGGGTTCTCTTGAATGGATAGAGCTCATCTTAACTAAAATGTTGAAAATCCGCTGTAAGCACTCAACCTAGCAGCCCTGAGCAGCACCCGACATCGTGCGGGCTCGGACTGGACGGGAGCCTTCCGCTGTAGCCAAGTCTTTGAAAGTCCCCCAGAATGGATCCCCCTTAGTGGAGAGTGCCCTGGAAGGATTCTGACACATGCCCTGTCGTGTCCACGGAGCCGGGGCGTCAAAGTTTCACAGGCCCAAGACAATGTGTTCCAAGGAAAAAGGGAGCAATAAGGTAAGGCCCTGTAACAAAAATCGTCCATGCTTTCAACAACAACTGGAACCTTCCTTTGATAAACCCCACTTTACGTGCTTTCTGGTGCAGGACCCTTTAAGGCAGTCGCGGTGGGTTGTGTTATGTCGGTCGGTGCCTTCCTTTTTATCGTCAACATCGTTTTGTATTGTATTATTAGTGTCGCAGTTGTGATCGCAAGCAGTACAGAGTGCGGAAAGAGCGGCACTTCGACAATACGCCACTTACCTGACCTTCCTTGCGGACTGCAAGTGCAGGTGCGCGCAACAAGCACAAGCAGGTGCGATAAGGATTCGCGCTCTATTGGATCTTTCCATCCATCCCCGCCTCCATCTGGTATCTTCTCGCCGGTTTCCCTCCTCCAACCTCACACTTCTTTTTCTCCTTGTTCATCAAGACCGCTCGCTTTTGTAAGCTTTAATAATACCAGGCTTGTAAAATACTTTATCTTTTCCACTTCCCCTCACTTTTGGTAATCGTCACCATTTTTATACGATTCGTTTGCGATACACTGCGCATTCCTTCATTCCAACCTCGCCTGGTGGGCTCGTTTAGCGGACGTGAGACTCCCTGATTCAGAACCACTGCCCACAGATCTCACTGCGCCACCAGAGTTGCCCTGGCCGAAACGGCGCCTGGTTCTTGACTTACGCTTTCAGCGCCCAGTCCGGCCTCTTCCGTTTGGGCGTCGACCACGAAACGACATCCCCCATATTGGGATCGCATTTTCTTCCACCATTGCTTGATCTTTGATCGATTTTACTACATAATTATTATTGCCGTGGTCATGCCACAGCTGCCAACAGCCCCCGATACGATGCGCCGCCTCTCCTACGATCTGGCAGAGCCGTCGCGCAACATCGAAGACTCCAGCGGACCGCTCTCTGATCAGGAAATGGAGAACGGTCTTGATTTGTCTATGCCTCCACCTGAAGTTGACGACGAGGATGACGTCCTTGAGGACGACCCGAGAATATATACACCACCTCCCCACATCGCTGCTCGATTCTATCGCCCATCGCAGGCTCGCCGCAGAGATTCGGCTGCATCTTCACGCCGCAACTCAGTTTCATCCGCACACTCACGATGCTCTTCTATCCAACCATCGGGTCACCGTGGAGGCGAACAAAGCAAGCATGTTGCTCAGCATCTTCGTCGCGCCTCTATCATTGAGGATCGCAAGGCTCGGCTTGCTGATAGAGCAGCACATGCCGAAAAGGTTCGTCTTCGAGCAGCCCTCGCCAAAGCGACTCATCGCGATCCTTCGCTTTCCGAAGAGCGGGCTATTGCGGCACAGCAAGCCAGGGAACGCAACTTGGCGGAAATTGTCGCCAACTGCGCAGACGAAGTCAAGAAGGCAAAACAAGTTGCCGAATTCATGAGAGAGAAGCGAGAACAAGACATGGCTAGGATCAAGGCTCAGATTGACGAGAGAATGGCCGAAGCGGAAAGGCGGAGGGAGGAGCTACGAACAAAGAACACGTCCAAGCGAAGCCGTGGGCATAGTGTCATGTCCAGGAAGACCACCGACTCATTGCCTGACCTTGAGCAAGAGAGACGCAAGCCAACCACCGAAGAAGCAGCAGCCAGCATTCAATGGTGGTGGCGCGGCTACCTCCGCAAGAGAGCTATTGCCGAATTCAACGACCTTGGTCTAACCGTTGATGGGATCAGGGGCACAGATTTTGATACTGTCGTGGAAGTCCTGGCCCAAGAAAGAGTTCTTGTTATCACAGCACGGCTACTTCGGCTGTGTGGTCTTGAGGAGGGTGAGACGGGCTCGGTTGGCGAGATGGCCGCTGTTCGCACGTTTCTGAGTGCTTTCCTAATTCTTGGTCATCCCAACCAGGTCCTCAGCAACAAGAACGATAGTGGCGATGAGGAGGTCTTCGATGCACTTGCTTCCCATCGTCTGCCTTCGACAGATCTGGCCAATCCCCAATTACAAGACTTGGTCGGCAAGGCACGAGATGTGCTTATCTCTTTCGAGAATATTCTCTCTCGTCTGACATCTGCCAACAAGTACACAATGCCACCGGCGCTCAAGAAGACTCTGCCAGAGGCGTACGCCACTTTTTACAACGCATTCATCGCTTGGAAGTCTCGAGACTCCAATGCCTTGATTGAGGTCATGCTCATGCAGTTCGTTGAGCTTGACGCAATATATCAGACGGTTAAGGATACGACCGACGATGCTGCTACAGCCCTTTACAAGAAGAGCATCCAAGATAACCAGCTGATGCTCATTGTGCGTATCAAAAAGCTGGCTGGCCCAGAAAAGGGTAAAAAGATGATATTTGACGCGGTATCCGAGGCTAGAAAGTCTCGTAATGCCAAGAAGAAGACGGGCGATACAAAACCCCGTGTAGCTGAGAATGCACCTCGAGAAGCATCCGAGACAGCCAACAGCCTGGTCTCGTCTGAACCACAAACACTCACACCACCTGCGACACCTGCCAGCAAAGCCAAGGAGAAAGCCCCCGCCCCTAAGACTGGACTTAATGGATTACTGCCCAACAACAGAATCGTGGTTCACGAGTTGGCTATCAATAAGGAGTATCAGCTCTCCTCGGATGAGTATAAGGAACAACAGTCAAATCAGCAACAGCCCATGTATACACAGATGCGTGCCACAATGGAGGGCGACGACAGTGCCATCAACTTTCAGTTTTTCGCTCTTGTGGCTAGTAATATCAAAAACAAGCTTCAGCGTCTACTCAAGCCTGGCAACTCGTTGTACAACCTCATTGGCGAAATTCTGGACCCTGAGATGGCGGAGAGGCAATTTGCGTTGGGTAATTTCTCGTATGAGAAGTTCTTCACTGCCATGGCATCTCTTTTGCCGAAATTGTGTGCTCCTTTCCGGGACGAAGAGGTCAAAGATTTGATCCAGAACAAGCTTGCAGATGGCAATATCATCGACCGAGTTGAGGCTCTAAACGGCTTCATTGACCTAATGCTTTGCGACTACATCAACTACCTCATGCGGATTGCCGCGCCTCAGCTCATTGAGTCTGCAGCTCCGTACGAGGCCAAGAAATTCGCCGAGGATGTGGAAAAGAATCAGCTTGGTCTTTCAGCTGCCGAGGCGACATGGAAGGCTTCGCGATCAAAGGTTCTGGCAGAAGTTCACAAAAAGGACCCTGAGAGAATCAACCATCCTAGGTCACGGCCGACAGCTGGACGATTCTACGCACAGATGCTTGTCGATATTTTCACCAAGATTTCGCCAACTCCCATTGAAGAAGTGCCAGAGATGCTTCGACTGGATTACAGCCGCATTGGTCAGATTTCCACCACTATCCAGCGTGTCATCACAGCGGGTGCAATTCTGCTACAGTGCAAAAACCTGCTAAAGCGTGACGTCCGGTCTTCCTGGAAAATGGAGGCGTCTCGCATCATGGCCGTATTAGAGGCTGGTCACCCTCTTCAAACTACTTTGGACGGCACTATGGCCGCTCTCGAGTCTGGTAGGTCGATGCCGACAGCGACCAAAGGCCACCTGCGTGCCCTTGTCACAAAGGTTCTGACTGCCAGCCAAGATATGGCACAAAATGGAAACGAACCAAGAGAACCCGTTCTCCGACTCTTGCTCACTCGCCTTCGTGGTAACATCCTTGCCCGTTTGGCTGCTGGATCTGCAAGCGACAAGGTCAAGGCTGCTAATAATGCAGGCGAGAAGCTGGCCAGTCTCGGTCTTTCTGAATTTGTCGATCGAGTGAGAGAAATTTCGAATTTGTTAGAGAAGATTGGAACTGTCGACAGGGCAGCCCATGGACCTTGGTGGGACGCAGTAGCAACAAAGGTTGAGCAAGACGAATTGTCAGGTTAGACAGTGCATAATAAGTTGAGGTGTTTTGATAAGCATGAGGGCAAGCAACACGGATGCATGGTATGGAGGTTAGCGTTTGGCTTTTCACCTTGGCAAGGACGGGATCTGATCTTGGGAAGCGTTACTTGATTTTGGCTTTCATGGCGTACTGGTATGGATAGCTAATATGGCTCACTCGGTGGGATCTGGTTCAACTTTACCTTTCAAGAGGTCATGGTAGCGCTGATGAATTACTTGTTTCACGGATCTCGGTACATTGCTTTTTGGCTGGATCGGCGGATAGAATGATATTTTCAACCGGAGCGGTAGATACACGTCAAGTGCGTTTGTTTTGATGAGAATTGAATTCCCAGCTCATACTGGGTACATTGTCTATACTTGAAACTTATGCGAAGTGAAGATACCATGTTGTTTAATAAGCGCCCGCCGAGAGCATAAAAGACGAAATAATTAGGTCGCTGCATGTTAGCTTAGACTGACATAAAGACGATATCCTTTAACCCAACTCTTTAAATTTTATAGGACGACTCTCCCATTATCTGTGTGGTAGATGAGATTCGTACTTCCATACACAGTCTTTCTCTACGAAATACAATTGGATAATGGGAACTACCTGATAGCTGTCTGAAGACTTTGACAAGTACCGCTGGTACTATATACATCTATGGTGTCTTGACCGAGTCCATGCTGTCCATCATAGAAATAGGTCAGCTGGTGTGACAACGAAAAGATGACTACCACCATTGTGTCTTGAATGCAAATCTACCCTATCACCAAGTCATGATATACAGTGCGAAGTACTGTCATGACACAATACACACGGCCTATCTATCATTTCGCTTGTCGCCGGCAATGCGGCTCTGATCCTCACGTTGGCCCGAAAATTTCGACATAGCATCCCATCTACAGTCGACAGACGGGGGCAGCTACAAAAGTGCCATCAATGGGGGTCTAAAAGAGGATAAAATTTCCATCCCAATCCCATAAGAGTTCCCTCGTCAAACGACCTGCCCAATTGCGACTGCGCATCGCATCGCATCGCATCGCAGACGACCGCGGGGCTGAAAATGTCGTCGTCCAAGGGCCTTTTGCGACATCTGGCTCAGCAGCAACGCCTGTGGAGCTGCTGTAGCCCACTATCGGTGATTACACGGCAGACAACAGCCTCGGCTGCTTCTGTCTCTGCTCCTCTAGGAAACTTCAACGGTTATGGTATTGGAATTGGATTTGCGCGAGGTCTGACTTCACTTATAAACGGTGGTCAGACCAAGCCATCCAACGCTCGCCGAGATAATGGACGGCCTGTTATGCCGATCGGTATACGGAGGTACGTTAGTCCCATGGATCCATTCCATGTTATGCACCTTCCTGCTGCAGATTGAATGCCCCTCCCATCAAAACCGCTGGGACGGGCGATGGATGATGGACTGGGACTGGGCCCACACCCCACCTACCGCGGGGTCCTTTGCCTTCAGCCATCCCACGGTCACGCATCATCACGCTGTTGTCTAATCTGTCCTACCTTTTGCCTCTTTTTAATTCCAATTCCTACTCCTTTCATTCCCATACCATCCATCACTATCCATCGTCTTTATACCCTTTGTTCCATTGAACATCCCATCCATCATCACAGAAGCTGGACTCTTGTGTCTCTTGCTAAGCTAAAGCTCAGAGCTATAGCTTGCTAACCTATCCACTTTCAGTCTTGTACCCAAGATCTCTGATCGAGCTTGTTCCGCCCACGCCAGACTCGCCCGCAACGAAACCATGACTGACCGCGATGTTCTCCCCGACAATGTCAAGCCTAAGCACTACCAGCTGTCCTTGAAGGACCTTGAGTTCACCAACTGGACCTACAAGGGAACCGTCACGTACGTCTTACATCTACCCCTCACCCGCCAAGCTAGCTCTAACAGCTTCCCAGCATCGACTCGGAAATCACCAAGCCTACCAAAGAAATCATCGTAAACACTCTCGAACTTAAGCTCTCTCACGCCAAGGTCTCCATCGACTCAAAGTCGGTGGAATCGACAAAGTTTGACTATGACGCCAAGGCCCAACGTTCTACCATCACCTTTGACGAGGAGCTCCCCGTCGCTTCCAAGGCTGCTATCACCATCGAGTTCGAGGGTATCATCAACAATGAGATGGCTGGTTTCTACCGCAGCAAGTACAAGCCTGCAGAGACTCCTTCCGCTTCGGTTCCCAGTGATGGCGAATGGCACTACATGTTCAGCACCCAGTTCGAGGCTTGCGACGCTCGCCGAGCTTTCCCCTGCTTCGACGAGCCCAACCTCAAGGCCACCTTCGACTTCGAGATTGAGATTCCTTCAGACCAGGTTGCTTTGAGCAACATGCCTGTTAAGGAGACTCGACCTTCCAAGGACGGCTGGAACATTGTGTCGTTTGAGACCTCTCCTGTCATGAGTACCTACCTTCTTGCTTGGGCTGTCGGTGACTTCGAGTACATCGAGGCTTTCACCGACCGCAAGTACAACGGCAAGCAGATTCCTGTCCGTGTCTACACCACCCGTGGTCTGAAGGAACAGGGTCAGTGGGCTCTGCAGCACGCTCCCAAGATCATTGACTTCTTCTCTGAGATCTTCGACATCGACTACCCTCTGCCCAAGTCTGACTTGATCGCTGTTCACGAGTTTACTCACGGAGCCATGGAGAACTGGGGTCTTGTCACCTACCGTACTACCCAGGTCCTTTACGATGAGAAGACCTCTGACCCCCGATTTAAGAACGCTGTTGCCTACGTTGTCGCCCACGAGCTGGCTCACCAGTGGTTCGGTAACCTTGTCACCATGGACTGGTGGGATGAGCTCTGGCTCAACGAGGGTTTCGCTACTTGGGTCGGCTGGCACGCTGTTGACCACCTGCACCCTGACTGGCAGGTTTGGGCTCAGTTTGTCAACGAGGGTATGGAAGCTGCTTTCCGTCTTGACGGTATCCGCGCCAGCCACCCTATCCACGTTCCTGTCCGCGATGCTCTTGACGTCAACCAGATTTTCGACTCTATCAGCTACCTCAAGGGTTGCTCCGCCATTCGCATGCTTGCCAACCACCTTGGTGTCGAGACTTTCCTCAAGGGCGTTTCCAACTACCTGAAGGCTCATGCCTACGGAAACGCCAAGACCACTGCTCTGTGGAATGCTCTTGGTGAGGCTTCAGGCAAGAACGTGACCGAGCTCATGCACCCTTGGATCTCCAAGATTGGCCACCCTGTCCTTACTGTTGCTGAGGAGCCTGGTCAGATCTCTGTTAAGCAGTCCCGATTCCTGTCCACTGGCGATGTCAAGCCCGAGGACGATACCACCACTTGGTGGGTTCCTCTCGGTCTTGAGGGTAAGAAGGATCAAGCCGGCATTGCCTCTTTGTCTCTTACCACCAAGGAGGATACTATCCGTGATGTCGATGAGGACTTCTACAAGCTCAACAGCGGCGCTACCGGTTTCTACCGTGTTAACTACCCCCCTGAGCGTCTTGCTAAGCTGAGCACTCAGCTTGACAAACTTAGCACCGAGGACAAGATTTCCATCATTGGTTCTACTGCTGACCTTGCCTTTGCTGGTAACGGTACCACCCCTGCTCTCCTGACCTTCCTCGAGGGATTCGGTAAGGAGACCCACACTCTGGTCTGGCGCCAAGTTCTTGACTCAATTGGTGGTGTCAAGTCTGTCTTTGGAGAGGACGAGTCCATCAAGAAGGCTCTCGACAACTTCACTCTGAAGCTCATTGACCAGAAGGTCAAGGAGGTTGGTTGGGACTTCCCCGAGGGTGAGGACTACCTCACCGGCATTCTCCGAAAGGAGATCATTGGTGTTGCTGTTGCCAGCGGCCACCCTGCGTAAGTTTTGTCCATCTCCGAACCTGTGATTTTACTAACAGATATAGTGTTACCGAGGAGGCTCTGAAGCGCTTCAACGCTTGGGTTGAGAACCCCGAAGCCAACCCCATTCCCGCTCCCCTCCGTGTTGCTGTCTGGCGCGCTGCCATCATCAAGGAACCCGCTCGCACTGTCGAGATTCTCAAGAAGGAGTGGGCCAACACCAAGTCTATCGACGGCAAGCTCCTCTCCCTTAGCGTCCTTGGTACCGTCAAGGATACTGAACTCCTCACTAAGGAGGTCATTCCTTTCAACTTCAACCAATCTCCTCCTTCCAACGCTGTCCCTGCTGGAGACATGCACGTTTTGGGTGGCTCCGTTGCTAACAACGTCGTTGGCCGCCCTGTTCAGTGGCAGTTCATGAAGGACAACTGGGATGCCGTTATCACCAAGCTCGGTAACCCCGTTGTCGTTGACCGATACATGAACCTCAGTCTCAGCCGTTTCACTGACGTCGCTGCTGTCGAGGACATCGAGAAGTTCATGGCCGACAAGGACACCAGCAGCTTCAACCGAACTCTTGGTACCGTCAAGGACAAGATTCGCGGACGTGCTGCTTACCGCGAGCGTGACTCTGAGAAGCTCAAGGAGTGGCTCAACGCTCACGGATATGCTTGACTATGTAAATTATAGATGTTGTAAAGTGAGCGGTTATTATAGCACAAACATATTTGATTGAATAAAAGTTAAATTGAATAAGATAAAGCTGCTCTTGTGATTTCTTCTAAAATTTAGCCAAGTTCTCCTAAACTTTGACACAGCTCCTCTAAGCTTTGGTAAAGATAGTCCAAACGGTGGCATGTCTGAAGAGACAAAAGTGCAATATAAAGTTAGATGTCTCAGTCTGCAAGAGTGATTCCTTGAAATCTGCATAACTTAATTGACTTTGGTCCCCTTGGTCGTTACAAAATGACTAACTTCACGTTGAAAGATGTGTCTTCTAAGCTGAAGGGTATATAGAACGAAATATTCCTGCCATTCTCCAACAATCACACAAGCGAATCTTCAGATTCGTTTGACCGGTCTGGTGGTCTAGTGGTATGATTCTCGCTTAGGGAAAACCCTATAGCATTGCTTGCGAGAGGTCCCGGGTTCAATCCCCGGCCAGACCCTTCCTTTTGCTGTTCTAGACTTCTGTTTAGTCTGAACACACGGTACCTTGCTTTTGCTGTCGAAAGATAGATGTTGACTGACTGACTGACTGGTTGGTTGGTGTTTGGAAAAGGTAGCCAGGCGTTTAACCCTTGGCTGACTGAGTTTTGTTAACAAACTGCCGCTAGTTTACCTCCAATCGATATGTATAGATAGTGTCTGTTTATACTAACAAGCCTGAAACAAAGACTAAATATACATAAGCCACCAAACTATCTATCCACTGGGCTGACTACGCACCTAGTTAGGTGTATCTATTCTTAGATCAAGTGCTTGATATCACTAAAGAAAGCTGGAAGTGAACATATTAATTGGTATCCATTGCTATCTAACTGCATAAACCTTTCATTTACTATATCCATAACTCATACAACTAGAACATCCACATTGTTAGCAATCCATTCATAGGAGTCCTTTCTAAAGTCATCGTTGATGATGCTATTCTTGTTCGCCGTCTCAAACCACATGAGCTTCTTACTCTCCTTCCACTCGGGCCACTTGGCATACTTGGTAACGCCCTTGTTAGGATCAAGGTTGTATAAGAAGTTGAAGTAGTATGTTCGAATACTTCGCATGGCGTTGTTCGGCAGAAGACCGTAGAACACCTGGAGGAGATCAGAACCGTGGAATGTTCCTAGGATAGGGGTTCCGTAGTTGTAGCTTGCGAGGTAGGACCACGCAGGGACGTCTGGGTTCTTGTCGGCGGCGATTTGCAGGAAGACACGGCGAGTGAGGGAGAAGACAAGATCGCCAAAGACGGCGGCGCGGCGCTTGAAGCCGGGAAAGACTTCATTGAGGAGGGCTGTGCGATATGGACTGCCTGTGCTGAGAGTGATGGGATATGTGTTCACCAGAGCGGTTAACTGCTGCTTTGAGGCCTTGTTGAAAAATAGCTTTTGCAGGTAGTCGACGAATTTGGCTGTGGTAGTCAAGTTGGGTTGGAACAGTGCAAAGAGAGTTCCTTCGTCTTCCTGGTTTCCGTTGATCATGGGAACTGCGTAGTAACGTCCCGATGCGATGAGAACGTCTGGGCTATCAGGAAGAACCTTTCCGTCTGGTCGAGGGAGGTAAGATAGAGCCAGGGAGTTGTATGACAACAGCCCTGGGACAGAGTTGGCAGCGTTGAGGAACTTATCATAGGGCAGCTCGCGGAGACATTCGAGGCTATCAGAAGCATCAGAGCAGCCGCTCTCCTTGACAACGGCATCGTAGATAGCTTGACCCTTAGCACTGTCGATAGGTTCAGCGGGAGCAACGCTTCCCGAATTCATGATTGCGCCTCGGAAAAGAGGTTTGCCCTTGTAATTGGCATCGCCACCATAGAGACACATCTGATCCAGTACGGAGATGGCACCTGCAGACTCTCCCCAGATAGTGACCTTTTCAGGATCACCACCAAAGGAGGCAATGTTATCCGCAACCCATTCAAGTCCCATTCGTTGGTCGAGAAGACCAAGGTTGGAACTTCCGTCCTTCTTGATCTCAGCGCCAGGCATGAACCCGAAGCCCGCAACTCGGTAGTTGACAGCAACGTAAATGAAAGGCTGGTCCTGGCCCATGGCAGTGTCCAAGAGGCTGGTGCCGTCGTACATGGCACTCGAGCCCAATTCGAAGCCACCGCCAAAGATCCAGAACAGCACAGGAAGCTTGTCGCCAGCTTTAGTACCAGCGGGTCGCTGGACAGTCATGGTGAGACAGTCCTCTTGGCCCGTGATGGGCGTAAGGAAAGGAAGAGCCAGGAAGTCGGAGAGAAACTCCGTGATGACATCCTGACCACCACTCGAGATGAACATTTGAGGGCATGCTGGGCCAGTGAGTCCTGAAGCGTCAAACTTTCCCAAAGGCTTGGATAGTTTCTTTGGAGGTTTGAGACGTAGAGAGCCAACTGGCGGATCTGCGAAGGGAATAGCTCTGAAAGAATCAACCTTTCCAGAGCTAGAACCTATGATTGTGCCAGAGGGAACAGCAACGGTGACTTTGGCTGCCCGCTCTTCAATGGCTGGTGAAGCAGGTGAGACAGGCGCAGCGTCAGGGATCGAGGCTGGAGCGGGAAAAGCAGCTGGGCTTGCAGAGACAGCAGTCAAGAGACCAAGGCTGAGGCCAGAGATGAAACCAGAGAACCTCATGATGAAGCTAGAGTCGAGTACACACAAGCTTGGAGGTATTGAGAAAGAAGACAGTAACAGAGACTGAACTAGGTCACCGGATGACGGACACCAAAGTATATATACTTTTCTTGAGATGGCTCCCAATGTCTCAGTCAAGACCGCAGATCATTCTCAAGGTGGGCGAGGAGCTCATTTTGAACTTTTCTTGTTCCCACGAGCCGTCTTCTCTGCTCCATACAAATTACCGCTTTGACAAGACAAGTAAGTCAGTCCTTTGGCATCAACATTGATCACTATCAATCCTGGGCGACGTCGACTTGAGTCTCATGCTTGGCTTTCAGAAGAGGAAGCCATCGCCGTTGACTGTCTAGTCTATCCCCTCATGGTGTCAAAAGAATTAGCCGCCAAGAGCCTAAGAGACGAAATAATTTAGTCATCTTATGCCGACTTAGGCGAACATTTAGATAGTTTTATTTTGGCAGAGAGGATAACTTTTCTGTTACCCACCTGTCTATACCCAAAGAGTCGTGATAAACCGAAAGGGCTCTTTTGTCTTTTGTCCTCCCCGCTTCCCCACGGGGAAGAATAAGAGACCGGCCGAGGTAGACGATAGTTATCCTGCTTTTTGCTAGAGTTTAACAGGTAGAATAGCACGTGGTGGAAGACGAGATGGTGTGTTGGAAGGAAAAGATCGACGATCAGCTGAAGGGTGTTGATGGTTTGTTAGGCTCTGGTTGGTGGAGATGGCAATTAAAAAGGTTTCATCGGAGGAAGAATAGTTCGTATGCAGTTTATAGAAGATGGTGGGTACGGTAACAAGTTTCTATGCACAGTATTTGCCGGTAGTAGTACTACTATATCTCTCCAATACCCTTGACCCTGTCTGGTATGCCCTTCGTTCACAGGACCACATCGTCGGCCCCGCAAGACACGGGACGACAGATCCAATACCACATTTCGTTTCTTACTATATAAGAAAAATAATAATGCGGGGTTATAAGATTCAAATGTCGGTCTAGAAGTACAATATCTTCTCTCGTATTATCAAGGTAAATTGTATCAATCGTGAGCAGTTTAGATAGATAGATAATCAAGTCTCACAGATTCCACAACGTCATCCCACATCTTACCCCAGCTTTCAAAGCGGTAGAAACATCACAACCCCTGCAATAGAAACACCCGGTGACAACGGGCAGTTTACCTGTTCTGGACAGCAAGCAAAAAAAGGCAACTCACTTCAGCCTTGTTACCCAAGCTTTGGGTACCGAGTATGTCACTTATTAAAAGCAGTTATACGCCATGTTGTTTGCTGTTCAGGTATATGTCAAAGAAGGGAAAAACAGATATAAAAACCACACACTCTTTTAAAGTGAGATCGTCAGGACCAAGAACGACTAAAGCTCCCGTACCTGAACGTATCACCCCTCTAGTCTCAACATGCAGATGATCGCACAGCCAAGAAGGAGACGCAACCCTCACCCCTCAAAGCTACTGCAATAATACCGAGACCGTACTGTCGCCATTCAAGTATAGCTGAACAACTCTCCATTTGCTGCAATAGGAAATTGTTACGACTGTATTCCCCAAAGTGACTTAACCATGTATGCAGGTGTAAGCACATCAGCTCAAGCTCTGAACTCTACCATCTCCGCTTCCTGCAAGCAATGTAGACTGTAGAGTGAGAGAAGATGGTGTACTCATGACGTATCCCGAGGTTCGGACGATATCCGTTTGACTTTCAGACAATAATAGACATGTGTTTCTCGGGACTTTGATACCAAAGTCTATCTCGTGAGTTATCAAGTCCTGGTGGTCAATAGACAACCCCTCATATCACTCAAAGATGCGGAAATGTCACACAGCAGCGTCGATGGAATCCAAGTAGTATGTTCGTTAATTCATAGTCAGGTTCTGGACACTGCCTTTCTGGACTGAAAAATGTAACAAGAAAAGTGATATTCATACATGTCCGCTGTCGAATCCGCTGAAAAATCCTATCATTAGAAGTGAACCCGACCGCGGTTGATCATAACCTAGTAACCTTTCGCGCCGTTCCTGTTGCCGTGTATGCCACTGAGGCAGATGGAATCTTAATGCAATTCCCAAGACCGACCAACCAAAGTCTAATAGTGTATGCGTGTCCTGTTGCGCCCAAACACCAAACGTGGGTATATAGTACCGTCATCTCATGCATTGCTTGTGATAATTTCTCACATCACCACACCCACCCGGGTGCCTTCTTTCAAACATCGTTTCTTTGAAGCGACTGCCGGTTCTTCCTGACCTTCTTTTCCAAAGCTGCCGCTGACAACTTCAGAGAAGACCTCTCGCTTGCGCTTTTCGCCACTGGGCTTCTCGGGGTCTTTCTCCCAAGTCTCTATCTCATTTGGGTTGAAAGCGCCGACAACCTCTTGGCCCAAAGCCTTGCCGAGTCGCTCCCGCAGACCTAGAATTGGCCAGATTGGAACCCTGGTGTATTCGATCTTGAGGCCAGAAACAGCGGCATCATCATCGTTCATAGGAGCCTTGAAAGGGTCGTGGAACTTCTCCAAAAACTCCTTTGTTATGTAGCCAGTGTAAACAATAAACTCCGACGTATCCGTATCATGTGTAAGGATCCTCAACTTGAGGTCGTGGAAGTTAGGGCATGGCGGGATGCCTTGCCCAGGGGACATGCGCGAATCGCGTCTGCCAGTGAGAGGTGGGGAAGGGTAAAAGTGCTTTTGCGCCATTCCCAAAAAGACACCCACAAAATGCGCGTCGTGATCCGAATTTGAAGGAAGTAGCATACGTGCTCGGAGCTGTTGGAGCCGAAACACAGGCTCATTCCATGATCGTCCTGGACCAGGTGCGACACGGAAAAGGTTATTTCTAATTGAAGCCAACTGAGTCTTGCCAATGTAGCAGATCATGGGCAAATGAGCAGGGCTCTGGGTGGGTGATGACTGTGATGCAATGTTGAAGGACTCGGCAGGTCGCGTTGATACCGATCTGAAAGATGAGTATGAAGACTTCAACTCTTCGGCAGGGAAATTCCACATGATATGTGCGCGCACAGCATCACGATAAACGCGACCACCAAAGTATAGATGAAGTTCCGGTAGATAGTTCGGCTTGCTGAAAGCGTTAGGCCATAGAGTCATCAAAACCGTTTTGACAGCATTGGAAGAGTGGATAGGGTGCATCGAGTCAGGCAGGAGTATCTGCGTGAGCGAGTTGCTAAGAGTGATGATGGTGTCTGAAGGGCTAAGATGACCTCGCGATGGTGGCGTGCCCGGTGCCGCGATGGGCTGAGGGGTATCGCATGGTGGTTGTTCTTCCCATCGCGCGCCAAGAAGTTGAGCATGTAGATCTGTCCAGCAGATGGGTCGCACAAAAAGCGTTGTGCCTGCGTGTTGCTGGAAAATATCGTATAGCGAATTCTTGGCCGGTCGGTAGATGCGCTGTAGACGCCTTTTGCGCGGGGTGACGACGGGGGCCTGCGATGTGCAAGGCGTTGTGTCGGGCGAGGCAAGGTTCCCGTTGCGCGACGGAGTGGTCATCGAGGTAGAAGGTTGTGATGTCGCCATGTCCACCAAACCGCGCAGCTGTCCGATGAAGCTGCCGTTTCCAAAAAGTGAACTGTCGTGCGAAGAGGATGGATCAGCTGGATGTTCTTTGTCTGGGTTGTGTTGATGTAAGAGGAAGAATAAGTAATTAAAGCTTACCCAAATGCGAGCATTCAATACTTGATTGAATGGAAATGAATTCGCCCCCTTTGATGACTCTTACAGTATTGTTTGAGTTAATTTGGGTTTGGCTGCCTGTACAGAATACCCGGATCTTTCTTTCCTGAAACTAGGTGCCTCTAGTAGGTAGACTTGTCCTGGGCTTGTTGTGACGGACGCGACTGCCCTGATTGTAATGATTCCCTGTCGCAGGCTGTCTCCTGTTTATCTCCAGTGAAAGAGATGCGACAAGACAAGCTCTCGCTAGCGGCTGGCACGAGCGTCGCCCTTGTCAAAGATTGACGAAAAAAGTAAAAAAAGGGGTTTAGAGGCAATCAGCTTTGATGCAGTGACCAATAAGGAGCCAGCTGGAGGAAGAGAAAGGCAACTGATGAAAAAAGCTGCAGAGAGTGATTGCCTTTTTTGAAGCGAGCAAGTGTAAGAAAAAGCAAACGTGAGTGTCAAGAAACCTGAGAGAGGGGAATGGAAAGAAAAAGAGGAAGAGAATTATCGGTGACACTGCGTATGACACACACTTAAAGTTAGGGCGGGCCGTTCTGCCTTTTTCTGTTGAGCGAGCAAAGCAAAGCAAGGCTTCTTCCTCTGCGGGATAGTGGGTACTGAAATGTAGGTGTAGCGTATCTGTGCACGAGGGAGGAGGGAAAAAGCGCGTTGCCACCGTGATTCGTCGCGGACCCTTTCGGCGCGAAGGAGTAGCGAGTTCACGTGAGATCGATCGGCTCGGTTAGGCAGCCGTCATCCACCTTGGCAGACGTGGCGGTATCTGGAGCGACAGCAGCTGCGCCACAAGCGGTGTGGCCTGACAAGTTGATGCTCTAAAATAAGGCATCAACTTTGCTCAGCCTGTCCTTAACTTGCCCCACTTGTACGGACAGCTTCGTGAGCAGCAAGCAGCTTGGTGCAGCCCCGCCGGTGACGAAGCGCAACTCACCATCAGCTCGTAACTTGCGCCGATTTGTCTATATCCCCCCCAAACAGCTTTGATATACAGATTGGTCTATCAATTGCTTTTCAAAATGCCGGTATGTCTTTACTCTATAATTCTCATACAAACAATTGCATGAATACACTCCTTACTCCTATTGCATCACCACCGCCTCCAATCTCACGATATCAATCCATAGCAACCAAGCTAACCATGCTTCCTTCCAGGCATACAACTCCGTTTTTAACTCGGACCCCAATGTCCCCCGTATAATCGGCAACTTCCCTCTTCTTCCTCTCCGAACCAAGACCCGTGGACCTGCCTACACCCTGCCTGTTCCCTCGCCGCCTCTGCCGGCTAACGAGTCACCCGACCCCGACAGTGATAGCTACGATATCCTCGACGAGGTCCTCGCTCTCTTCCGTGCCAATACATTCTTCCGAAACTTCGAGATTCAAGGTCCTGCCGACCGTCTGCTTGTCTATGGAATCTGGTTTGTCAGCGACTGCCTGACCAAGATCCGTCCTCACGCTTCTCTACGTGATGCTCAGAAGGATGTTATGAACTTGGCGCTTGACCTTAACTTTGCCATTCCCGGTGACCCAGGATGGCCTCTTAACCAGGTGTGTGCACCAGTTCCACCAGGCTAAATGGTGGAAATCAATCAGATATAATGGAATTGCTAATACTGTATATCAGATGTACGAGCCCCCTAGGGACAGACAAGAGGCGGAGCAGCTTAAGCAGTACCTGTCGCAGGTTCGACAGGAGCTTGCTGCCCGATTACTCGCTAGAGTATACGATGAGGATGAGACCAAGCCCAGCAAGTGGTGGTTGAGCTTTACCAAGAGAAAGTTCATGGGCAAGTCGCTGTAAGGTGTTGGTAAGAATTGCTGCGGCGTGAACATATTTAGAAGACTACAATGATATAAGTGCTAAGGAGCTGGCGCAACACAAAAGATATTTCTAGCATTCGCAACCTTTTCCATGTTCCTCGTTTCTGATCAGTGGTATCGTGCTTGCATAAATGCTTTGCAAGTGAACCCCTTCCAGGTCGGTGACAGAGAAATGTCCCCTAAGGCTTAGGTTACAACGAAAAAGTATCCTAAGTGTTAGTCTAAGCGGACATAAAGTGACCAAATTATTTCGTCTCTTAGGTACCTACCTATGCTCAGAGGTCAATCCTTCTGATACCCTGAGGCCTTCCTTCCTTAATGGGTGCGAGTTGGTGATCTTTTGATAGCTGCACTTTCCACGTCTAAGGTAGAGAGTATCAAGCTGGTTAACTGACAGTGAACCAGTGCCTCATCACGATAGCCAACTACTTTCGCATCTCTCATAATCATAAGTAATCAGGAGTTAGATTTTCATTATCTATCCTTGCCCTGTCCTTGCAAAATGTCATCCGAAGAGCAACAGCAGTCGCAGCTGTTTCCGAATGTACCGCTGCTCGATGAAACAGATCGCGTACGCTTGTACGAAGTCTTTCGTTTCTTCCACGAAAATCTCTTGCGGTATCCCATGGATGTTCCTCGAGTGGCTCGCGTCTCTATGACGGCAGGGTTTGTTGTCGTTGTCGTACCAAAAGATGGCTACATACCTACCACGGAAGCCTTGAAGGACCAAGTCATTCGCCAACATATCTCCGACACAAATACCCTAGGACAGCTTCTTACTGCAAGGACTTGTTTCATCTTCTCGAACTCGTCATCGCTGATCAATTTCGCCCGGCACATTAGGAGAATCCGTCCTCGGTCTGTTTATATTGAGCTATTAGTTTTTGATCGCGACGAATTTGGCGCGGCTGAGCGTATGGTTGCATGGGGCAAGACTGTTGATCCGCATGGCCATTATGAAGGGGCACGCTCCCACCTGGCAAACTGGAGGACCGGACTACGGCAACTGGCTATACATTGCTGCCTCAATGTCAGATTCGTTTTGATGGTGCCCTACCGAGATTACATCTCCCTTCGCGACCAAACGGAAGTGCTTCGCATGGTTAGTGTGGACTACTTAGTTGTTTGTCATGTCGGGATAAATGGCAATGGATCCCCTACCCCGACCTCAACTTCTCTCTAGCTACGACAGCTATAACAGCTTCATCAGCAAACTACCAACATAGTATTACGGTACAGCAGTACCGCGAGATGTGGCTGCATGGAACACGACTACATTCTGGCTTCTGGAGATTAGTAAATGAAGATCCCCAACAAACATAAAGATTATCCTCCCCATGAAGATTATCGCCTAAAGCTGAGGGCGCTGAGAGACAGAATAGCCTAAGTCAGCATAAATGAATCAGACCATTTCTTCTCTTATGATCTCTGAGCTCTCGGCCACTGATTTCACGATGACAATGTACCTAGCCAAGGTTATTCCAATAAATGCGCTATGTGAATACTTCTAACCAAACTTTACTGCTTCAGGATGATTCTAGCTTTCTTCGTTTAAACTTGCCCCTCGCTTCGATTTTGCCCTCCACCGGCACCGCCCTCCAGGCCGTGAACAAGAACCCATCCGCACCGCCTCGTCCCATCATAAAAGGATGCGTCCTTCCGGGAAGGACTTGCCAGCGTCGCGCTCTGCTGCTCTGGATCGTCACGCCGAGCAGAAGTGTGGGGTTGATGGGGAACTCTTCTGAGCCCTCCCAGCGCTCGAGCTCTTCGGCAGTCTTAGACTCTACGTCGGGGGGAGGCGAAGATACCCATGCGGCCCTACGAGAGACGCTGAAGCAGTCGGCTAATTCTGTTAGGGGCTCGATCGTGGGCGAGTAAATGGCGATGGGTGCACCGCCAGATAATAGGGGTACGGTGCTGCGAACAATAGAAATGGGGTCCATGCTGCTTGCGACTGCGAGACCGGAGAAACCACCGGCACGCGTTGTGTCGACTACATGGCGAATACGGGCCCATCTTCTCCTCTTACGATGGTAGTTTCCTCTACGGTTCGTCTTCCAAGAAGCGATCTCTTCGGGGGAGGCCTCAGGGGGCTTGTTGTTGTAAGCATCATCTTCCTCAGGGGCCAGGAGCTGTAACCAGGAAATGTCCATGAGGTTGGTATCGAGGGGGTGGTAAGGGGGTGAAGGGTTGGCGTTGGCAGCGTCGTAGTTGAAGTATCGGAGGAGAGCGAGGTTGGGCTGGGTCTGGCCGTGGATCATAGTAAGGGTGTTCTTGTTGACATAGGGGACATTGAAATCGCTTCGTTTAGGTTGACGCTTCCTCTCCTGCTTTTGCTCAGGAGGGTTCGTAGTTTCTGAGGTCTGAGGTTGGCCTTGCTCGGCAGAACCTGCAGCAATGGTATCGTCGGTTGTCTCTGGTTCAGGCTTAGGGTGGAGGATGTCCATTCTCTCAGCTAGAGAGGCAACGAGCAAGCCACCCGTGTCGTCAACGACTAACCACCTTCCACCTTGCGATGCACTAGTGTCTTCTGAGGGAACACCTCCAAAGTGCACATCCGCCCAGCATCCTACCAGCGCCATCATCTCTTGCCTCATCTCAAGGATTTTGGAGGCATCGCGATCCTCCAATAGCCACTGGGCCAACATCGGTACGTCCAGAGGCAGCACAGTAAATCGTCGAATGTACTTTTTCGTCTTAAGAAGCTTGTATTTGGCCAAAGAGTACGCCGTCTTTTGGTCAATCGCCGTATGTGAGAGGAGTAGCTTGGCGATCAGCTCCTTGCCAGCGGATGCGCCCTTGCGCTTAAGCTCCTCGATCTCCTCAGGCTTGAGCGTCTGTCGCGCCGAGTCGTCAATGATCTCACGATTCGATCGGATAAGGACCTTTCCACTCTCGTCGACGAGGGTAAGCTCCTCTCCGTCTGCGGGGGCAATCACATCGTCGCCTTCGGCTGGTTCTGTCGCTTCTTTGTTGGCGTCGGCCAAGTCGTCGGCGTTGAGCTCCTTTGCAGGAACAACGCGGAGTCGCGAGAATGTCTCGCCTTCGAGCTTATCTTGGACTTCATAGGTAAAGTGAAATGGGCGATTGATGATTAAATTCGTCGGGAATGAGCCGTACTTGCCCAGGGAAATGGTACTGTCGCAAAAGTTAATGACTGCGCAGGGTGCAAGTAGCACAATTGGCTTACGTGTTTGGTACTACTTGTAGCACCTTATATGTCTCGTTGGGAAGCTTGATGGCGACCCATGAGTTGGGCTGCACCGTCTCTTTGTCCATTTTGCGATATGTATGCGCAGGTTGGAACTGGGATTTTTGTTTGCGATTCCTAAAAAGAAAAAACTAAGGTTAAGCCACTCACCTCGGTGAGCCCCGCCACGGCCCCCACCCTCCGATCTTGACCGAGATCTCGGCGCCTCTCACCTTGTGCTAGTTAGTATCAGTTTACAATATAATGTAGACTGACTACCAGGCGGTTCGAAAAATAACCAGGACACAGAAGTCTACTGAATAACTTAGACTTGGTTAGGCACTAAGCTTAGTTAGACTGTTCTAATTTTTATGATATCCTTACCTAAGTCTCGCTTTTTCCTTAGGTCGATCTACCAACCGGAGCTTCGTTGCACTTACAATCAATCCTCACATGGTAGGTACTGACGTCTTATTGCTCCTATGTAGATACTACAGACGTAAAACAAATCAACAATCACACGGTACTGATTCCCGTATCGTAAATGCCTAGGAGACTAAACCCTTTCTTTAATTGGTACTTTAGGCGAGTTTCACAAGCTTTTAAGGCTATTCCTTTACCAGAGGCAAGAGACCATTCAACATTCATACAATCTCAATGTCTATCTATCTACCTCTATGTTACACGTTAAACTGTGTACATCTTCTGTCAAAGCTGCAATGTACATGTGGTCTGTTCATTCCAAAGGAAAACAAAGTGTAGTTTACAAGTCATGTTCACGTCTCGGGCGAAATCTGTTACCAAAACCAGCCTCTGATACTCATGCATCAGTGTGAGTTTGTCGCGTGCCAAAAATCAAGATTCAAGGAAGGATTATACAAAATCGCTTACTCGCGGGTCTCAGAGGGACCAGCCTCAGAACGTCGTCCAAAGCAGGATGCAAAAAGGTCGCAGATAGCGTACCAAGCATAGAGGGTCAGGCTCATAGTACCAAAAATGAAGAAGGGTACGAGGGTATAGGTCGCAAGATAGACAAACCCTCCGGAGCGCTTGACGACGTTGAACAATTCATTGCGCATGATGGATTCTGCACCTTCGTTCCACTTCCAGGGACCGACCATTCGGAATTTGGTGTTGAAGTTAGATCCCATGGCCCAGGCGTAAAAGACCTTGAAGCCCTTCTTCATGACGGTCCAGGCGCGGGGAGCAGAGCCCATGTCGAGCGCAAGCTGGTAGGCATAGCTCTCATGATCGACAGCTCGCTTGGTGTCCCAGAAGCTGTAGTTGCCACGGGCGTGAAGCTGATAGTCAAGTTCGTATGCGTCAAGAGCGTCAGAATCGCGAGTGGAGGGTACTGCAGTGGGAAAGCGGTCCTGGAGCAGACGAAGGACCCAGAGCTGAGCCTGGAGTTCAGCGAGGGGAGGGATGGCACCGATAGCGGGGCGAATGAATCCAATATAGCCGATTGTCACGTCTCCTTCCTTGTAGATGCCTCGTACGTTGGCCTGCGAGACGGTGGGATATTCATTTCCCAAGAAAGAAAACTCACGGGTGTATCCGGTAGCAAAAACCAAAACATCAGGCTTGAGCTGTTCGTCGGAGAGGACCGAGTCGCTTGGCAGCATCTTGTCGAACTGCATCGAGCCATCGGATCCAATCTTGGTAGGCCAGCTCACAACATCGATCTTCTTGCCCTCAGTGTCCTTGATCTTGACATTCATGTATGAGGATCGTACGCGGTTGAACCAAGAATCGGACCGCTTGCCAACGTTCATGTAAGGCAGAGCCTTGTCGCTCTTGCAGAGAAGAATTGAGTCGACGTACTTGCGGGAGGCGCTCATTTGTCCAACCCACTGGTCAGGCCCTTCTTCGGTACCCGAGATAAGAGTGTGCATCTTCTTGATCCACGTGTCGTAATAGTTCCAAAGCAGCTGGCTCTTCTGAAGCTTCGGGTGAACATAGGCTGTGTCGAACAAGCTTGCAACTGAAGTGTCCACGGGCTTGTTCGGGATATCAGTAGCAACTGCGCGGCCCCTGACTTGAGGAACCGGAATGATCTTGGGTGCGCAGAAGAAGCCATCGCGATGACAAAGGGTGACGGTCTTGGCGGCCGAGGTGACAGCAAGATAGGCGAGATCCATACCAGTTTCACCAGCACCCATGATGTAAACATTGGTGTTTTCGCCAAACTGGGCTCGAGTCTTGAGACTAGATGAGTGGAGGACTGTACCAACTCGTTCGATGCCTTCGATGTGTGGCATGACTGGGTTGACATTGATGCCACTGCATACAGCAACGGCGTCACACTCCCACTGAGAGGTACCAGACTTCTGAGTCAAGTCGAGAATGTGGCCAGAGTTACCTTCTCCACGGCTGACCTTGTTAACCTTGGTGTTGCACTCGATCTTGGGCCAGAGGTTGAAGTGAGTGGCATAGTCCTTGAGATACTTGACATAAACCTGTGGGGTCACGAAGTCAGGGGCATCTTTGGGGAGACGGAAATCGGAGAAGGCAGTCAGATACTTGGACGATACAAGCTCGGCATCTTCGTAGACGCGATAGGCGAAAGTGCCACCAATCTTGGCTTCGGCTTCGAAGAGGCGGACCTCGACAGGAGGGATGGGGTAATACTCATGAGCCTCAGAGAGGAACTTGAGAGTGGCCAGGCCGGCTGGGCCACCGCCGATGACAGCAACCTTCATGATGGTGTTGGTAGTTGTTAGCAATGATGGAAATGTTTCCAAGAAGGATGTGTTGATGAATTCTCAAGAAGTGTTGATAGGGTGTTGATGGGCTGTCAAGAAAGGTTGATGATTTCCAAAGTCGTGGTAGGGTGTGGTGTAGGTTGAGAAAGAAGGAAGAACGAAAGAGAGAAATGGTTTCCAGAGAGGACTATAAATGATGTTGGCACTGCTGTGGCAGCTGGCAGAAAAGTGAACAGGCACTGCTGGGTTCGCCTTTCATCGTGCTGTTCGATTTCACAAGAAGGCTATGGGTTCCACTAGTTCTGTCACTGTTGGGAACATATAGGAATTTGGAATGTGTCTTTTTCGTATTGGGTAGGTAACAATGCAATGTGCGATATCAATATCGAAAAGTGAGGCTATCGCCATCTCATGCCATAGCAATACGTTCCTACGTGATGTCAGCGCAACCTCACTGCAACTGCACAACAAGTTCCGTATCTTTAGGATATTCAGTTAGGTAAATGTCATAAGAGATTGACTAAAGTTAGATAGGGTAGCCTAACATCCCTAAGATATCTAATATCCAGTCCTAGATGAGTATCTATAACGAGATGAGATAGCATTTGCAACTGCCTTCTTGTCTTTATTGTCAGCCGGAGCCGCGATTACACCTGTTCCGTTTTTTCTAAGGATTACAAGATGGACTGCTGCTATCTTGGTAAACGATCCGCCTTTCTTTTACCTCGGTCAAGTAGATGGACAGAAACGGGGCTAATCATATGCCTTACTGAAGGACCAATACAGCATATGATTGAAGTGATAGTTTCGGTACTTTCACCATAAGTTTCCAGAGATCCAATCAAAGGGATTGATCAGCTATATTTAGCAATATGCACTGGGTCGATGGGTCAGCTCCCACAATTTACCTCATTCCATTTCTAACTTAGTAGGTATTCAGTGAACATCTTGAGAACTAGATGTACGAGCTTCATCGAGGATCAAAAGAACCAGTCTGCTTGCAACTATATCCAGTACGCTTCATCATGCACATATTGCAATGTAGATTCCTGCCTTTCATCTCCATTAAGACGAAGCTGGCGCTGTTTTTCATGTGCCCAACGAAACCTTTTATCAGGCTGAATATGTGCAGCAAATTGACCGAGTTACAGAAAAGACCATCCTGTAAGAGCTGGCGTGCTAAAATAAAGTCACCTAAGTTCCAGTATATACTAGCATAAATTGACTATATTATTTCGTCTCTTATACCGTCGGCCATTTCCTCTAATACCTACGCCGAGCTCTCCTGCAGTATAGAGCTGCTCTCGATGGTGGCGTTCTTTGTTTCGGCCCTACGAAGATCATGTTCGTTATTGGTCTTCACTTCGTTTTCGCCTACGTTCTTTTTTACCTCACCTGCAGGTTTGGCTTATGCAGGTGAATGTATCAGGACGGTAGGGAACACAGGGAGCTTGCCCCTGGCGATGCTTTCATCATGAAGCATGTCGGCCTTGGTCGTGGTGAATACTTGTATCTCAGATTATTATCATCTGGTCTGTTCTTATGTTACTTTTACCAAGGTTTAATGGATGCTGTTCCAGCGTCTGCACAGTGTTGGTTCCCATTGTTCAACTGAACACACTCATCTATTGTTCCGATACAGATGTTGTTCAAGTCTATTAACGACCTACCCTAGGCAATCCAAAGCACTTGAACATTCCATCAAAATTTAATAATATACTTAGAAGTCCAATCATTGAGTTGAGGGGAACCATTTTGCAACGATATCTCAATGTCATGCATGTTTAGTCGCTGCGGCAATACTTTGACCCCGGACGCACATGTTCGCCGCCTCTGTATCGGAGATTTCCGTTAGAACTCAATTGATCAGAAGCTTTTGCCAATGGAACCTTTGATCTTCTTACGTCGCCATGTTTGAATTATTGACGATCCCCAACAATTTCATGCCTCGATGCAGCCTCAGGAGTCAAGACCAAACCTCAACCGAAGGGAAGGAGTGCTTGTCCGATGCTGCCCGCCTCGAACCTCGCTCGACATCTCCAGCCTTCTAACGGTTCACCTCCTGTAAACAAAGATAAATGCTCCATATCTCAGAGCAAGTTCATGAGACGGACCGAACACGTAATCGAACGGGGTAAGATCTATTGCGAACCAGAAACCTCTCCTTGCTCGACACTTCGCAGTTCGCCTCAGCTTGTCCATCCCTTCGTCCAATGTACAGTCTACTGGATAGCAGAGACATTGTCATCTGATACTTAGCTAGGGAACCAAAATAAAGTAACCTAAAGGCTGGTCTAAGCTTGCATAAGGTGCTCAGATTATTTCGTCTCTTAGGCTTTTGGCAACCAACGTTTCTGACATCCTGATAATAGCCAAAGGCTCACAACCTCGAAGCTATAAGGCTCGGTTACGCCTTTTAACGTTTGGCCTTAATAACAACAAGATATCTGCGGAATCTGACTATAGCTTCTGGTTGCGGCTTGCATCGTTATACGATGGCCTCAAGCACGTCTCCATGATCATGAAAGCCCCGAAGAGCCTCATGGGTCCTTTCTTCCGGATGCCCACTCTTTTTGCTGCGTCTTCTACTATCATGAAGTAATTCAGAGAGAGTGGCAAGACAAATGTCCATGGGATATCTGCAGACCATTGGTTAGCCATGTCGCGATCGCAATCTCAATCGTTCCATCATCGGCGGGTACCAACTTATTCTGAACTCTGACAATTCGAACTGCCCATTGAACTCATTTTCTAGGGGAACTATTGTTCTCTCTCTGAATTGAGGTTTGATCTCAGTATCGTCGATGTCATGGAAGCCTCAATTTCCCCTCTTCTGAAGAAAGTTTGGCATATCATCGGCCCAATCTCCAAGCCTCAACGCAGCCACAGATCACGACTTGACTTCCAACCCCTCTCACCAGCTCCGCGGAGCAACCTGGCGAGGAACGTTCTCATGAGTTGGAGATACAAAAGAACAGGATAATCTCGACCATTATGCTATCTCAACCTGATCAAGTTCGCAACTCATTCGTTACCTCTCTATTCTGCTCTCTATCAGAAAGCAGAGATGAGAACGTCCCTCTTTTACGCCCTTAACGGCGCTCTTGGGGTTGTAGCCCACGAGTCGCTTGCCTACTTCAAGATCGATTCCGGCAAGGAAGAGTATCACCGCTCTCTTGACGGTTGTGGGAAGCATGGCAAGCACAAGTGGGTTCCTGACCCCTCAACCTTTGTCTTTCCTCAGCACGACTACAAGCCTGGTAACTCCTGGGATCTCTGTGTTGACTCAGCTCACTGTGCCCCTCACGAGGCTTTGAGCAAGGTCTACTTTGATTTCAAGGACAACGCCATCGTCTTCGACTTCAAGCACATCGAGCACTACAAGTACGAAGATGTCGTCGTCTACATCGAGCGTGGTAAGCCTCCTGGCGAGCACTCTCAGAAGTACAGCAAGGAGAGCGACCACTGCGTGATCCTTCACGACTACAAGCAGGCCAAGTGTCAAATCCCCTACTTCTCCCTGACTGATGGTGGCTCATACGACGAACTTTGCCCCATCAAGGACAACGGCGGCTGGAGACTCTACATCAAGATCAAGGCCAAGATTTCTCATGGTTACAAGAAGTATGGTCTCTACAGCCGTGCTGGCGATATTCACGAGAAGTACTTCACTCTCAGCTACACCTGTGCTGAATGCAAGGAGTAAGTTTATGATACTCAAGCTGTTTTCCGTATCTTGGCACTAACACTACTTAGTTATAAGCACGAGGGCAAGTACGAGCTTCTCGAGGAGGGTCATGAGAAGGAGAAGAAGTACGATGGGTATAACGACGAGAAGAAACACGACGGGTACAAGGACGAGAAGAAGTACGACGAGTACAAGTACGAGGAGGAGAAGAAGTATAATGAAAACAAGTACGAGAAGGGAGACAAGAAGTACTGCTACTCAGCACAGAATTTGGTCCCATAAGCTAACTTGAAACTCAGGTACAAGCGCGGCATCAAGGATTACGACGGGGAGAAGTACGATCATGAGCATCATAAGCATCACCACAAGCATTATGATCACGGTCATCATGGCTATGATTATGATGAGCATCATTACGATCATCACAATAAGCATCACGATGAGGGCTACGACCATGAGCACAAGTATAAACATCACGACCCCTACAAACATGAACATGGCAAGAATTACGAGCACGGTCATTACGATAATGAGTACAAGCACTATGATCACGGTCACCACCATGGCCACCACGGGGACTACAAACACCACGAGCACTACGACCCCAGCCGTCATCATGATTTCAATGCCTTCCTGAACAGCTACTTTGACAAGTACGGTCACCATGATTACAACAACGGAAAGCACCACTACAAGCACCACGATGGATACAACCACCACCACGCCCGCGGTTTAGATGCTGAGAAGACCAAGAATGGCGAGAAGAGCGAAAAGCTTGAGCAAAAGTCCGAGGACGAGAACAAGCACAAGCACAAGCACCATCATCATGGTCATCACCACGATCACAAGCATGACCATCTCCACAAGCATCGCCACAGCCACTATGATTATCATCACTATGAGCATTACGACCCTGGTTACTACTATCATCATGAGTACAAGCATCACGATGACAAGAACCATGGCCACAATGATTACAACAACTATGATCACAAGAACTACGACCACAAGGGCTATGATCATAAGCACCACGATCACAAGGACTACGGCCATAAGAACTATGATAACAAGGATTACGGTCATAAGGACTATGATAACAAGGATTACGGCCATAAGGATTATGATCATAAGCACCACAATCACAAGGATTACGGCCATAAGGACTATGATAGCAAGGACTATGATAACAAGGATTACGGCCATAAGGACTATGATAACAAGGACTACGGTCATCATCATGACCATCACAAGCATTATGAGCACCATGATCCTAGCTACCATCATGAAAACCACAAGTACCACGATTATAAGCACGGTGACAAGTATGATCACCATCATCGCTCCAAACGATCTTCCCACCAGTATCAGCACCATGGCAAGCATTATGAAGAACCACCTGTCACGGTCTACTACAAGGAGAAGGCTGAGGACGTGAACGCCCAGGCCAACCATGTGATTTATGAGAAGGAACAGAAGCACGAGATCCCCGCTCACATCTACAAGAAGCTCGCCGAGGCTAGCAAGAAGCACCAGTACGACCATGAGAAGAAGCATGCTTACGAGCACAACCACAAGCATATTCATGAGGATCACAAGCATGCCGAGGAGAACTATCACCAGATGAAGCTCGCTGAAGCCAAGCTCTCCCAGGCCATCAGGGAGTACTATGCTATTCGCTACGGAAAGCAGCACAACGAGGCACATGGTCACAAGAAGCATGAGTACCACCAAAAGGAGCACAAGCCTGCCCACGAGCATCACTACGGTCACTATGAGCACAAGCCTGAACACAAGCCTGAGCACAAGCATCATTTCGGCCACTACGCTAAGGTGATCGAGCCTGAGCACAAGCATCACTATGGCCACCATGAGCACAAGCCTGAGAAGGGGTACTACGGGAAGAAGGAATTTGAGCATAAGAAGGAGAATGAGCACAACAAGTACAGCCATGCCGTTTATGAGCATAACAAATACGAGCCCGAGAAGCACCACTATCAGCACCATGAGCACAAGGAGTATGAGCCTTCCAAATATCATCATGCTCATCACGAGCCAAGCAACTACCACGATAAGAAAGAGTCCCACAAGCACTACAATCACGAATATGGAAATGTCCATGTCGCTTTTGAGAAGCTCTGGAAGGAGAAGGCCAGCCATCAGCAAAAGCAGAATGAGAAGTATGCGGCGGTTCACTACGAGCAGCATCCTTACAAGTACGGCCACTATTCCAAGCGCTCTGCTCTTGCCGGTCACGGTGATGAGGTGGTAGAGATCGACACTGCCAAGGTTGACAAGTACATTGCGAAGGCTGAGTACAACATCAACGACGGTATCAGCAAGGCCATCTACAAGGCCATCAAGTCTGCTGGCGAGGATCCCACCACCGGAACTATCATCAAGTTCTACAATAAGGTTGAGAAGGCTATCAAGTACATCGTCTTCAAGAACCTCAAGAAGGCTGTCGACCATATCACCCACGTCGACGGTATCAGGGAGCCTGAATCCCATGAAGTAGACAAGAAGATTTACAAGGCTATCAAGCATATCCTCG
Organism: Fusarium tanahbumbuense; assembly: GCA_012977735.1. Taxonomy (NCBI): domain Eukaryota; kingdom Fungi; phylum Ascomycota; class Sordariomycetes; order Hypocreales; family Nectriaceae; genus Fusarium; species Fusarium tanahbumbuense. The sequence continues at coordinate 25,854 of JAALXH010000091.1, read as the reverse complement.
AAGCTGCTGCTGAGATCTTCACAAAGACCATTGATGCTCTTGGCGAAGATCCCACTGAGAAGGAGGTCGAATATGCCGTCGCCAAGGTTGAGAAGCTCCTCGCCCGGGTTGTCGACAAGTGCGTTCGAGAGGCTATCATCGAAATTTTCGACTTGGAGTATATCACCGAGAATTCTTATGGCTACTATGAGAAGCACGAGAAGTACGAGAAGCGCCAGGTCCAGAACGCTACTGAGTCCGCTGTCAATACTACTGCTACTGCCGCCAACTCCACTGTCGAAGCCGCCAGCAAGAAGGAAGACCAGGCTGCTAACAGGTTCATGAGGCTGTTTATGCGCCAGGATTCTCAGAACGCTACTGCTGTCAACGCCACTGCTCATGCTGCTAATGCTACTGAGACCCAGACTCTTATGAGATTCATGAGACGTCAGGAGACTTCTGTCAAGAACGCTACTGAAGCTTCCATCAACGCTACCGCTCAAGCTGTCGCCGATGTTGCTGAGGCTGTCAATGCTACTGTGGAGGCTGCCAATGTCACTGAGACTCAGACTCTCATGAGATTCATGAGACGCCAGGATAAGAATGCTACGGATTCTGCTGCTAATACCACCACCCAGGCCGTCGCTGATGTTGAGCAAGCTTTGAACACCACTTCTGGAACTGCCAATACTACCGAGTCTCAACACAGCAAGCGTGTTACAGTCCACGTTTACCCTGACGGCACAATGGTCGTCGGCCAGCCAAAGATTTTCCAATGGGAGGGGGCGTACCACCCTATAAAATTTGTTGGAAAGAAGAATGGCAAGCGAGATGGGGCCAAGTTCTACAACGGATACGTTCCCAAGTGCAAGGGCAATATCGTCAAGGCCTACGGTATTGACGGTCACCACTCTGGTCCCACGAAGGGGTTTGCCCAACATACACATCCCGGCACTTGCTATAAGCACCACGGTGAATATGTTCGCTACAGCTACAAAGAGCTTCGCAATACAGTTTACGGAAAGCTCTACGAGTTTAACGGTGGTGATAAGAAGTTTGGCAACTACTTCATCGAGTTGGCCAAGGGCCGCGACAGCCATGCCGAGGAGATTATCGTCTCCGTTGATATCCACGACAAGTATCAGTACGAGGTCAGTGAGGCTAAGGTCTATGTCGGCTGCGGGCCAGGTGAAGACGACCACTATGGAAACAACATCTGCTCCGAGAAGACATATCCTTATGTGTCTGTTGCCGAGAAGGGACTCAACGAGTTTGTTTTTGCTTTCCCCGACGCGCACCGCTGCCATGAGTACTATTTCGTCATTGTTGTTGACTTTTGTGACAACAAGGACTCGTCCTAAGTCAGGAAACATAAGATGCAGTAGTTGTAGCATCGCTGCGAGTTGAGGAGGGATCAGGTACTGTGTTTTAATCTGTTGGAAATTGTTTCAGATAGCCATTCGTTAATAAAAGTAACCTGTCTCTTCAATGTTGTTGGAATCTGAGTGAATGTAGTATCACAAGATACTAATACCGCTACTATGAATAAGTAAGTTTCCTTTTGCACAAATATGGAGTTCCCTCGTTTTCTCTGACGCATCTTAGCTTATTGTGCAAGTGACAATCAGGACTTGATGTCGGTGAGGCTCAGCCAAGTGTAACCATCAACTACCATGTCAGCAGCTGCAACCCAGGTTTCCACTGTCTCAGCTATCTGACATGTCTCATCACAGAAATAATGTCCATTCAACAAAGCCCTGTCACAGGCCTCAGGGTTTCAGATGATTTAGCCCAAAAGCATAAGAGATAAAATGATTTAGTTAATTTATGTTGGCTTAGACTAGCACTTAGTCTACTTTACTACAGTAGCCTAAAGCTTAGAAGATAATTATCTTGCAATTACGCCAATTGACATGTTATCGTGGCCCAGTTCATATCGGAGTGGTGAAGCCCAAGAAGGTCACCTCAGACCAGCCATTCACCCCAGGACATCGCACAGGCAAAAAGAAGCTTCTAGCAAAAGATATACAACGCTCTCTAGCCTCTAATATGCGTAATCTGGGAATCGAACCCAGGGCTCCCCGAAGTTACACGAATGGCAACGGAGAATTTTACCACTAAACCAATTACGCTGGTAAAGAAGAGAGATGCGTAATCTGGGAATCGAACCCAGGGCTCCCCGATGGCAACGGAGAATTTTACCACTAAACCAATTACGCTCGTTGATTGTTGAGATGAGGCGAACGGAAGAGCACACATGTTTCTCACGATGCTGGGTTTTGGTGGAGAGGAAGAAATTCTGTACGGGCGGGTACAGCGTTTAGGCGAGCCAATAAGATTGATTTTTAAGATAACGCTTGTGCAGGACGCTAGAGCGGTTATGGAAGTGTGTCACGTGTGCAACGGTGATTGTGAGAATGATGTTTCGCAGAAGTGACAGTTGTGTTTATTTTAAACATCAGTTAAGCTTTTCTGTAACTCTGCAAGGCCTTGTCGACGATTAAATTAAGTTCCGGTCGATCTTGTGTTTCAATCGTTTGGGCTGACTGAGCGTGTCGTATCAGCGTGATTCGGAATGTCATAGAGCCTTGAGTGATGTCTGATGAAACACAATATTCTGCAAACGATAGGTCAGCTACACAGTCCAGCATGAATTGAGGCGATGAAACTGAAGATCTTTAATAATAAGAATAAGAAAAACTTCATTTCAGCGCTCATCAAACGTTTCACCTTTATTTTTATCTTTATTTCTAACTCTAAACTGCGATGATCTTTACCCTATAGCTGTGCCGGGATGGACAACTGCCGGAATGTTTGTTGCTTGCGTCTTGAGTACTAAATCTTCAAACAGTAACTAACATAGCGATTGGAGAATTCAATGACTGAAACCATTATTCAAGATTTTCATAAGTCTGGAACTTTGTCTTGAAGCATATTGCTGCATGTTGATAGCTTCGCCTCAGTGATGAAGATCACGGGTGGGTCATAGACGAAAGGCAACTTGTTTTTCCGTGTTTCTCCATCTACACGCGGCGTGGCAAGTCGGAGGTTTCACTCTAAAGCGTCGGTCACCATCTCTAGCAATGCTATAGTAGATATTGAGTCTGGCATGATGCCAAGAAGTTATCCAGCTCAAGTATTGGAACATTTTAATAAGGATTATTGGGAATTTGTCTCATAATCACAGCTCACAGACCATGATAAACCTCTTTTTGGATACCGAGGAACGAGTCGACCGAGCAAAAAGCAAAAGAGGATGTTCTTTGACTTTCCCCCACGCGCCTCCAGAAAAGCTGAGACTTGACTCCCCCTTCCCCGAACCTGGAATAAGAATAAGAATTTTGAGGCTCCAGTAGCCAATCTTGCATGGAAGTCTCACACGTGTAGAGATCCTGAGACTCTATTGGTCAATCGCTCAACATCTCTCGGACAGTACCCGCATGACTAGACTTGAAGAGAACAAGCGTCTTGCCTCTATCCACGATAAAGTTGAACGTCTCCATTTTCGTACCCCTGTTCTTATTTTCTAGTCGAACGCATGGTACCTGTTTGATTGGTCACCTCTTCAAGGTCGCGATGCACGTTTCTCACGTCCTCTGTCTATAGCGCTTTCGCCGAATGGGGGTAACAGTCGCGTGCACCGTGCATTGAGAGCATTTGACGAATCTGACGTCTTTGTTGGACCCTCGTGTTGTTTCCCTTCTCGGTGTATCTATTTGGAAAGGGATTCCTTTAATTCAAGGAGTCAATGGTAAGTTGTAATCACGGATAACCAATAGGAACAGATCTTGGAAGCGAAGAAACAGAACGCTTAGACCTTCGGCTCTCTACTCTGTCTGCAGGACAAGCTAAGCTCTCGTCAACATCTTGGCCCCAGGGACTGGCTTGTAGCTTGGCGTACAGTAATTAGGTCGAGGCCCCTAGTCCTCTAGCACAGCCATCACATTCACAGCTGCATTATCGGTGACCAACTAGGAAACATGTCGTGCTTCACTCGCCCCTGCACTGTTCTGTTATTCCCTCGAGGTGTCGTGTGCTCGGTCGCCTTAAACGGTCTCTGATCTGCTCACTTGCATATGCCACTGAGAGCAGCGGAAGAGAAAACGTGATCGACAGAAGCTCGGAGTTACAGACCTGCGACGTTAGCCTAGTCTGTGGAGAAGACAAGGTTACTTTAGGCAAGTCAAGGTTAAAGACTCAGACAAGCTTAATCCGTTTTCTGGTAGAGGGTATCCGCCTTGTGGAGGCTCTCGCGGAGAATACACGGAGAGCGAGGGAGTCATGAACTGGTATTCCCGTTGACAGCAATCAACTGCAACTTGATAGTAGTATATCGTGATGCCGTATAAGGGAGTCAACAAGGCATGTCGATAGTGTGTATGTGCTGGTGTAAGAATATCCCAGCTCTTACTGCTTTGCCTCTTTAGGTTCTCGGTCCAGGTCTTGTTGATCCAACCTCTTGGCACTCGACACCTCCGTGGCAAGTGCCCTGTCTTTCCCGGCATCGTTTTTTCTTCGGTTTCTTGGCGATGGATCTTTTTTCTTTTTTGGTTTCTTTCTCAAGGGGGGGTGTGAGTATCTGACAGCTTTGTACCGCTCCAACCCACACGTATTGTCTATATCTATCTTTTGCCCTCTGCTCCACAGAACTCTTGTATATAACCATGGAATCTCTCTCCTAGTCAGCTCTCTTTTCCTCAGGTCAACTCACACTCAAAACATCATCTTTTATCCTTCCCTTCTTGAACACATACCATTCTTGCAAAGACAATCTTGTCTATTAAGCAACAATGGCTGTCTTCGCTCAGTACGACTACCTCTTCGCGGTAGGCACAATCTTTGCCTTCCTCGATGCCTGGAACATTGGTGCCAACGATGTCGCCAACTCATGGGCTTCATCCGTCTCCTCCCGCTCTCTTAGCTACCTCCAAGCTATGCTTGGCGCCAGTGTCATGGAGTTCACTGGTGCTCTAGGTGTTGGTGGCCGAGTTGCAGACACTATCCGAACAAAGATTGTCGATGTTGATGCTTTCACCGATAGCCCTGCTCTTCTCATGCTGGGTATGGTTTGCGCTGTCATTGCTTCTTCTACCTACCTCACTATGGCTACCCGTCTTGGTTTCCCTGTTTCCACCACTCACTCTATCCTTGGTGGTGTCCTTGGTATGGGTGTTGGTGCTCTCGGTGGCAGTGGTATTACCTGGATTGGCTACAAAGATGATGGTTCTGTCAACATTCAGGATGGTGTTGTCCAGGTTAGTGCCCAAGCTCTTTCATCTACCTTTCAACTCACTAACATCTTCTCTCACAGGTCTTCCTTGCTTGGATCATCGCCCCTATGCTCGCCGGTATCTTCGCTGCCGCCATTTTCATGTTCACCAAATACGCCGTCCTCCTCCGAAAGAGCCCTGCCACCCGCGGTCTCATCCTCGTCCCCTTCTACTTCTGGCTCACAGCCTCTCTTATTGTCATGCTTCTTCTCTGGAAGGGTGGTTCTTATGAGGTCAAGCTCACCGAGCAACAGATCCCCGGTGTCATCGTTGCTACCGGTGCTGGCTGGGGTCTTCTGATGGCCATCTTCCTCGTTCCCTGGATGTACCGTGTTGTCATCAAGGAGGACTGGCAGCTCAAGTCCTACCACATTCTTCAAGGCCCCTTCCTCCTCCGCCGTGGCCCTGTCCCTCCCCCTCCCGCGAACTTCCAAGGTGTTGTCCGCAACTTCTACGAGGGTCACCTTACTGCTGAGGAGCTTGAGGAGCGCCGCAACGCCAACCGTGCTGCTCTTGGCGAGGATCTCGAGACTGGCAACGGCAAGAAGGTTGCTACCGAGTCTGCCACCGAGGAGCCCGAGGTTGAGAACCCCTACGCCCACAAGTCTATGATTGGTCCTAAGCCCAACAAGCCCTGGTACACCGGCGCCTTCATCTGGTGGGCCTTCAAGTTCGCTGTCCTCCACGGTGTCGACAAGGATATCGTCAGCTCCCAGAGCGAGAAGTCTGTTGTCGCTGGTGATGTCGAGGAGATCCACGCCCGCGCTGAGCACTTCGACAACCGAACTGAGTTCCTGTACACTTTCCTCCAGATCATGACTGCTGCTGCTGCCTCTTTCGTCCACGGTGCCAACGATATCGCCAACGCTGTCGGTCCTTACGCCACCATCTACCAGATCTGGCAGGAGGGTGTCGTCCCCGCCAAGAAGTCTGAGGTTCCTGTCTGGATTCTTGCTTTCGGTGGTGTTGGTATCGTCGTCGGTCTCTGGACATATGGATACAACATCATGCGCAACCTTGGTAACCGAGTCACTCTCATGTCTCCTGCCCGTGGTTTCTGTATCGAGCTTGGCTCAGTCATCACTGTCATCATGGCCACTCGTCTCAAGCTCCCCGTCTCCACCACTCAGTGTATCACTGGTGCTATCGTCGGTGTCGGCCTCTGCAACGGCGACTGGCGAGCTATCAACTGGCGCATGGTCGGATGGATCTACCTTGGTTGGTTCATCACTGTTCCTTCTGCTGGTCTGATTTCTGGAATTCTTATGGCTTTCATTACCAACGCTCCTCGATGGACCTAGAGCTTGGATTGAATGGATGTTTTGCGATACAAATGTTTTGTTTGATTTGACGCGAAAAAGGTGTTTGGAATAATGCGATAGATAAATACCAACTTGATGATTACCTTTACTATGAGAACAGTACCACGTGACCAAGAAAACTGTATGTGAATGATTGGCAGTCTTTAGTCTCTTAGGATAATTTCCTTATTCTTATCCCAGAGTTATAAGAGGCTTACATAGTTTAGACTAATGGCTTATCTAAATCGATTGAGCTTCAGCTAATTGGGTATATACAATGTTAACTGTTGTCACTTAATGAGCTGTGGTTTCCTTCTCCTCTAAATGTCCACCCTTGACATTCTCCTCATCGACAGTACGGCCACCAAGACCAATTTCTGCCTCATAAAAGACATCCACAACGTTCTTGTAAGCTGGGATAAAGTTGACAGCAAGAGGATACGTCAAAGCCGCAACAAAGAACATCATGGGAACGACCATGGAAATCTGCATATTGTGCATATCCGCAACGGCTCCTGTCAGTGGAGGAACACAGGCACCGCCAACAACACCAGCAATGATGAAACCACTGCCTCGCTTAGTGTGTCGGCCAAGACCTCTCATACCCAGCGCCACGATGGTGGGGAAACAGATGGATTCGAAAAAGAGCACGATGTAGAGGCACGCGATGCCAGTATTTCCGCGGTGCGCGATAGGAGGAGCGATGAAGACGATGCACATGGTAAGGAATACCAAGAAGACCTTTCGTGGTTTGATGAACTTCATGAGAAATGTTCCGAAGAATCGACCGACTGTGAATGCTGCTTGGGCGCCGGCAAATAGCTTTGCGCCTACGGATTCTGAAGTGTTGGGACGTTCCTCGACGGCGTAGTTGATGAAGAAACTCGCGATGGCGACTTGAGCACCCGTGTAGCAAAACTGAGCGAAAGATGCGTGGAAAAGCTTGTACTGCTTGATGAATGGTTTCTCGTCGGCCTTGGAGTGAGTCTCTTGAGCTTGGAATGCCATATCTGAGAGCTATTAGTAGAGTTTTGTCAGTTATCAGGTGTAAACATACCAGCATCGGTGATCTCAGGGATCTTGGACACGTAAAACAGGCAGGCTAGGATCAAAACGAAGACAGCGATGGAAAGGTAAACCCATTGCACGTTGGCCAGAGCCGCATCGTCGTCGAGGTTGTTGAAAAAGACATAAGAACCGAGCACAGGGGCGATGACTGTGCCGATACCGTTGAAGGCTTGAGAAATGTTGATGCGAATTTCCGAGTATCGAGGAGGACCACAGACTATGAATGTCAGAGATATGTATGCCATATGTGATGGACTGACTTACCGGTGATGAAAGGGTTGGCAGCTGTCTCAAGCGAGCCAAGTCCATTGCCGATAATGAAAATGGACATGCAGAAGCCAGCGAACGACTTGGCCTTGATACATGGGATAGCAATCAATGCACCGACAGCGTATAAGCAAAGACCCCAGATGAAAACGGCCTTGTATGAGTAATGGCGGAGAATCCACGCAGCGTGTCCCAGTGACGCAAGGGGATAGGCACTTGAACAAGTCAGTATTCATCAGGACAAGAAACAGTGAATGTGACATACCCGAAATACGCAGCTTGAAGACCAGCAGACCGCGCACGATCGATATCGAGAACCTTTTGGAAATGCTTGTTCAAGGTATCAAGGAGACCATAACTGAAGCCCCAGAGGAAGAAGAGGACGGTCACTAGAGCGATAGGCCAGATGGATTCTCGCAGGGTGAGTTCAGCTGCTTTGGTGACTTTGCTGTCCTTGACCTTTAGAGGGCGATCTTTGAAGAACTGTTTGACGCCCATGATGAACGATTATAATGATAGCATAGAGTTGATGAGAAGTCGAGAAGGCTGAGGGGAAGGTAGGTAAATAGGTTGGGACTGGGAAGGTTATAATTGATCCCCTCACTTTACAGGACGATCCCTGGCATTGCATTGCACTGCAGTTATGTTGCCTTCGGTTGGTCTAAACCCGACCCGAGGCAGCACCCAAGGCCATGGCCAAGGTCAAGGGGTGACACTTTGACCGTCATAGAAAGACAAACAAAGTCATATCTCCCAATGCAACCCCAGAAGAGCGATAGTAAACTAAGTCTCCACCAAAGTTAGTGTTGGAGAAGGAGTAAAAAAACCTGGGGATTGCGGGGGAGACAACCTGAATTGGTTAGAAGAATGATGATCTGCATAGACACATGAATCAGGTTTCTGATCTATCGTTGCAAAGATAAACCGAATAGGAGGGCTTCTAAGCAGATGCAGTAAGATACATTTTTGGGGAGATTATTATTTGATGCTCAAGTAGCTTAGCTATTGTACAAGTCTAGAGCTAAAGCCTAGTAAACCTTCAAGACATATACCCTTGTTAACTCTTACGGCAATTGTAATGCAAATCGGTACTACACCTCGGCAATTAAACTCTCATGATTCGATTTTCTAGACTCATCACAGCTTGTTCGTTCTACTTTACATGCGGGGAAAATGAAACCGCGAGCGAAACCTAAACCACGTCCGAGCACGTTCGTGGTTCGTGATAGGCACGCTTTATCCTCCTTGAATTACATGCATATCGATGCTTGAATCCGCCTTCTTATTCAGGATATCTTTTTGCTGATCACTGCTACGTAACATGCCATCGTGGTGGAGATTCGGCTGTCATACTCTCAATGGTCTGTCTACTGTATTTAGCCGGAGGATGATCAAAAATGCATCGTATTCTGGATAACACTAGAACACGAATATTAATGACTGCTCTAAAATGTGGTTATATAAATGAACTCTTCGCAAGGAGTGTTGGTTCCTTGAACATCCCTTTGTTCGTTTGGCTGAACTGCTGAGTAACAGAACAATTGTTCAGTGAGACTTAGGTGCCAGAATAAGGTAGCCTAAAAGCTTATCTAAATTGGCATAAGGTGATCAGACTATTTCGTCTCTTATGTTTCTAATCAATCCTTTGAACTAATACCTTGACGTGGGATAAACTTCCAGTACTGATATATTTCAGGGTGAGGCTAGTGATAGTTAAAGACTCAGCTTCAGCTGACTCGAAAGATAACGCCATACTAGGGGAACTCTACTGACCTGTTATCTCTTCCCTGTGAGCACACTGAACCCCCTGAGATATAATTAGCTACTTTGCCATAGGATCTAATATAGACCAAAAGACTTTCGCAATATCAAAAAAGGGGGAAAGGAAACTGCCCCTCAGGATAGTCTGTTTTTGGGCGATGTGGTCTTCAACGACATTGACATCTTCCAGGAAGGTCAAGTTAATAAGTCAGGACAGTAGAAGTGGCCCATAACACATGAACACCTAGCTAAAGAATCTGGTGCTCAATGCTGTTGTTCATTCTCAGTAGCTACTTCATTAGCTTGGAACAAGGCCATCTGCTCGTACAACACGAAGTTATCTGGCACGGCCATGAGCATTGTGAACACAAGAACAAGATGCATGCTGGACTCAGTGACCGTTCAGACTCAGCATATAGTCTCCCATTTTTCTTCGTCTTTCTCAGTCTTCAACCATATTCTCCCTCTATCACTCTTCTCATCAGTAAGTTCACTTCAAATCAACACTACCCTCATCGCAAACATGTCTTCTGGTAACAACCCAGCGAAAGGCCGAGAAAATGGCCCAACCAACACTCCAGCTAACAACCAAGCAAATGGTACAGTCAACACTTCATCCAACACCTCAGCTAACGGCCCAGCTAACATCCCACTTCGCACTCGAACTGACATCCCAACTGTCACCATGGACACTGCAAAGGTCCAATGTGCCCTGATCCTCCTTCACATGGACAACCCCAGCGCTGTCCGCCGACTCTATGTTGGCCCTCAAGACGTTCTACCTCTCGTTCATTACGGCGAGGCTGCCCACACCCTCACGACCTTGGCTGACCCCGCGACTGCTCCGACTTCCGGCCAATGCCCCGGCTGCAATGAGCAGAAGTGTTTCACTTGCGGTCGTTGTGGTTGTCTCAACTTTCAGTCTGGCACCGTGTACGCTCCGACTTCGTTCTGCCGTAACGACCAGTCTGACCCCATGTCTGCTCAGACTCGAAGTCGATGCGAGGGCTGTGACCAGCAGAAATGCCTGACATGCGGCCATTGTGGCTGCCGTAACAATCAGTAAAGGAATTATCGTAGACGAGTATCAACTGTTGATCTCTCAAGATGAAACAAAAGGTAAGGAAGTCACCATAGACACCAGGTCTATTTAGATAGGTGATATGCAAGTATGTAAGTAAATAAAGTCTTTTAGTGCACGCTGTGTCAATAGCACAAGTGATTCTACCTCTAAAGTTTCCCATCCTTTAAGTTCCGTTCGCTCTTCTTCCACCTCTAGTACTTCTAGTGACGTGCCTAGTGAGAACCTTTCTTGTCTCAACCAAACTCCTCTTGTTCTTACTCTTCGCCTTGCCCAGTGTCATAAAGATGTTCTTGTTGCGCTGCTTCTCCCTGTTGCTGGTACTCTTGCCCTGAGCCTGCATCTTGGACTTGCGGATAGCCTGTGTACTCTTGTGCTCGTCGCGGTCGGGCTTGCCCTCCTTGGCAAGTTCCGCGCGCTCCTCCTTGGTCAGCTTGCGCAGACGGGCGGGAGCCTCGATCTGCTCGGCTGTGAGACCATCATCGCGGTGGCGGTTTTCAAGCTCCTGCTGGCGCTTGCGACGGCTGCCCATGGCCTTGTCGACTTGGGAGGACATGCGGAGTTCTTGAAGCTTGGCGAGATCGGCGGGTGTGAGAATGGTTGTTGTGGCGAGCTTGGAGATGCGGTCGATCTCGGCCTCCTTCTCCTCCAGGGCCTTCTTTGCCCTCTCGTCCGCAGCAATATCTGCCTCTGTTTTTTGTTTCTTTGCTGCAGGCTCGTCCTCGTCGTCCTCTTCATCAGAGGAGTGGTACACATTAATCCACTCGCCAGAATCACTGCTGTCATCAGAGTCGACTTCCCACTCATCAGACTTGTTTCCTTCGTCCTCTTCATCGGTAGCAGCGTCCTCGGGAAGACCCATAGCAAGTCGCTTCTTCTTCTTTTCCTCATCCTTCCACTTCTCCAGAAGATCCAGACCCTCAATACCGCCAGCTTCCTCTTCACCGAACTTGCGCTGAGCCTGAATCCCGGCCTTCAGGTTGATGGTGGCATTCTTACCACGGTCTCGCTTCTTCAAAAGCTCAGCACCAACCTCTCGGTACAGTGACAAAAGACCCTTGGCAGCCATCATGACACCCTTATCTTTACTCTTTCGGTATTGGACCAAATCTTGTAGTAGTGTATCGGTCATAGCTAGAGGTTGACGAGCGCAAATCTCACGAATCGAGTTCAGACCAGCAGCGGCGACTTCATTGGCGGAAGCTTCTGAAACGAACTCGTTGGCAATCTTTGTGATCAAAGGCTCCAAAACATCCGGCGGAACCAAGTTGTGGACTGCCTGTGCCAAGGAAGCCAGGAATGATGTGACGGAAGTTTGCTTGGGAGTAAGGAACTTGATGAACCAAGAGTAGAGCGCAACAATGGTCAACTTGTGCAGACCGACAAGTCGTGTTACCAATTGTGTCACCAGAATCTTGGTATCAAGAGAAAGCTTCGCCTTGGTGTTTTGTAGATGTTTTGAGAAGAGCTCTTCAGCAAAACTCTGAGGATCGTGAAGGAGGTGTAGAGCTGAGAAGTTGAGCGGGTGAGGCTTGGTCTTCTTACGCTCAGATCGCTTCACCTTTTCGACGGCCTTGTCATAAGCCTTCTTGGACTTCTTAGTCTTCTTGTTGATACCCATCTGATGCTTGACCTGGCTCAGATCAACCTCTTCATCACTGCTCTCGTCTTCGAGCTCCTCTCGCTCCTTGTCTCCACCGAGGAAGAAGCGAACAGCGCCGACAACGACCTTCTCGTTGTTGGACAGACAAGCCTCCTTCATAACATCGACTGGCTTCGCATCGGTCCAGAATTGTCGCTTCCACATCTCGCGGGTAAGCTTGATGGCCCAGATAGCTCGAGGAGAGTCTCGGTCGGCGGTGATGAGGTTGTAAAGGACGGTCTGGACGGTACGGTTGAGAGGGTGGTTGATGGACTTTGTGTTGGAGTTTCGCAGGTCGGCCAAAATCTTCTGGAAAAGAGTCTCACGTAGAGTCTTGCTCGGCGACGAAACGAGAATCGGGAAAAGTGTGGTCAAAACGCTTGTCGAATCGATAACTTCCTTTCGTCGGAGCAGGACCAGACTACCCACGATCTTCTCGCGCAACTCGGGATGTAGGACAACATGATGCTGTGTCAGAATCTCCTTGAGGTCGTCGGGGAAAGTTGCGGTCTCCTCCTTGTAGCAATCGGCGACGTGAGCGATCAGATCGATGATGTTGTGGAAAGACTCGACCGAATCGGCGCTTGCGGTGGAAGGAGAAACGAGGAAAATCTCGCGCTGAGCTTCATACTGTTCCCATTGCTTCAGGAATTCTTCCTTGTAAGATCTGATGTCTCATTAGCGATGATTAGGTTTGTCGAAAAAGTAGGTGACATACTTGGGATCGCGACGGATTTTCTGCTGAAGACTCGCGCTGCATAATTGTCAGTTTTTGGTTCAAAGAAGTATAAATGGCATCGCAATTAACATACAAGTCAGCATCGATCTTCTCGAGCGCAGCGACCTTTCGTTTGACCATTGCGACGTCGATACCCTTCAATTCTTAAGGTGGTCTTGTTAAGCGGGAGGGTGGGGGATGGTCCCTTTGAACTTTGTCTAGAAAAAGAGAAAATTTGGGAGATTTTCTTTGGCTGATAAGATAAGATCATCCACCCGCGGAATTGAGCCGCCAGTCTAGCCTGGATCTAAAGCTTGGCAAGACAACCCGTATAAGTTCATTATCAGATCCGTGGACTTTAGAGCACATATAAGAGATGAAAAAAATTATGAAAACTTAGGCTAGAATTTAGGCTACACTATTTTAGCATCCTAAGCCTTAGAGAATGAGTTAAAGGAGCCTTTGCATCATTTCTTGTAAATACCCTCAAACTTGACATAGTGAAATGTATTCCCGAAATCTGAAAAGCTTCCATCGTTCCCATTCAAGCAACCTGTGTTTGACTAGAGCTTCTGGGTCTTGTGTTACAAAACAAGGTGCCATGATTCAACCAATATATCATAACATGATTCGACAGGTTGTTGATACTGCTCGAGTGCTCTTCTTCATTTCCTTGCCTAGACCTCAGGGCTCTAGAGGACACCTCGCGCATCCTTATCAACACAGCTTTGATGTACGACGTTATTGGAGATGGAGCCAAGACATGGGCAGATCTGTCGGGAACCAGGAGAATTTCCATCTAAGACTTAGGATGTTATTATAATGTAGCCTAAGTGCGAGTCTAAGCTAACATAAAGTAGCTAAATTATTTCGTCCCTTATGCTAATAGGGCTCGTTCTTCCGACACTATCGAAATAGGTAAAAGCTTTACCAACGGGATGGTCTTGTACTTGGAGTCGTCCAGGGTATCGTTCTTCGACCAATTGATTGTGATGTTGATACGAATGTCAAAGGCGTTATCCTCAACGCTTTGGAAAGAGTAGAAATCGACATCCTTCCACATGAGACACATGTGCTTCGGTCTCGTCGGGTTGAGTACGAACTCTCCTCCCCGTCCGCATGTATCAACAATGAGCATCAGGTATAGCGTCAAGTTCAATACCTGTCGCATGTTGCCGAAAGTATTCAGAAAACTCGCATCAAATAGCCTGGATATGATGTAGGTGACGTCTTCTGAATATGCAGATAGCTTGGGCCTACTTGCTGTCGACAGCCCTTCTTGTGTAAGAAGGTTGTTGGAGATAAACATCCCTAAGGTGCGGCGTAGCGAAGGATTCCATTGTCGTTCTGAGTCTCTTTCCATGGCCGCAAGACAACTGTTGATATAGCCGGCAACAGTTCCGACCGCAAGAGCTCCCTCGGTTGCTCCAACTCGTGAACGTGCAAGGTATATGGCATATTCTTGCATGAGGATGCGACCAGGCTCCGGACAGCCAGGTCGAAAATATGCTTCTTCAGCCTGAATACCAGAGTGTTGGTCTTCCATGAACTCCATAAACCATCTTCTTGCAGACTTCAAGATTTGTTCGTAGGTGTGTGATAGTAGCCTCTGGGGTGTAGCTTCGTTCTGCTCCTTCTGTGTTCTGAGCTCTTCAGGCGTCAATTTTGCTTGGGCTTCGCCAGATAAATGCAGAATCAAGAGCCGTTGGCCCATTTTCAAGAAATGGCTGAGAAGAGGTTGTTGGGGCGTCATACTATGAACCAGGACACGGACTGCTTGGGCTTCATCGCGGATGTACTTCGCAGTCGGGGTGGCAGTGAAGTGATCTCGATATTCATTTGCGTCAATCTTTTTCTTGTGAACGTCGACATGTGGTTGTCGTCGTATTGTGTAATTAGTGGATCTTTAGTTTCCCGAGCTTTGGAAATGCTTGGGTGAACCTGGAGGATGTTGGGGCGAAGAGATGCGGGCGTTGCGTCCTCTTTTTGAACGCCACGAGTGTCGTACCTTCTGGCGATAGCGACAAAGGCGTATCATCATTGCAATTCAGGAGAATGCTTCCCTGTGGGAGGCCTGATGCTTGATCCAATCCACGGAACATGGATGGGAAGTCGACCGTAGATATCTTTGACTGATAGTGTTACTTGCGGAGGAAAGTGCTATGAGGAAGCGTCGCAAGTCATCACTTCCATACGTTCGTTGCCATGACGTAGGCTGTACCACAGAGCAAGCAGTAGCCCATAAGCATGGTCTCGATGCCACAAGACTGGCCAAGCTGTGTAGTCTGAGGGCTCGAATCAACCATTTCGACTGCACTTTTTGTCAATGTGTGGCGGTCCTTCCTTCTGAGCATAGGAACATCAAGCATGCCTTGATTAAGCGGGATGTGGTGGCCCGTCTTGGCCTCAGTGAGAGGCAACCTGATTCCCGATAGATATGTCCGAGTCTTAATTCCATCTCCAATGACGCCGTACATCAAAGCTGTGTTGATAAGGATGCGCAAATATCGTTGTAGCGATTCAGTCCTCGTCATCAGGATGTCAGAAGAAAAGCCTAAGGGAGCCTGGGGGACGAAATGACTCGGTGACTTTGTGTTAATTTAGACTAGCACTTAGGCTGCTTTATAATATTAGCCTTGCCGTAGAGGACAATTCTTCTGTTACCCACTTGCAAGAACAGGAGATATAACAATCATAATATCATATGACAGGTTGTTGATAGTGTCTGTGTGCTTTTCCTCCATTTACTCGCGGAGGTCGGCAAACTCAAGCAGAGATATATGCGCACCTACTTAAGGCACTGATAACCACATTTGCTCTTGCAGGCTGAGCCCAAAAGCCTTGATGTCAGCCGCTCGCTGGAGAGGAGCTGTTTGGGTTTTGATGAACCAGAAATCTCGGTATGGGCAACAGAAATGTAAGCTCAAGTATATGTCGGTCTCAAGGTTTCGAAGGGGTTGGAGCACCTTCATACACTCTTCGAAATAGTCGTGTGCTCCTAGCTCGAATCCATGCGGAAGATTGATGGACTTGCATTTGTCAAGACTTGGCCCATTCTCGAAGCCCTATTTATGAGAAGGCACAAGTTGGATTGCGATGATCGGTCTCTCCCCATCTTCAACAACCAGACTCTTGATCGTACTGATAAACCGTTGCAATGATTCAGTCCTCATCTTCAGGGGGTCAGACGAGAGGAATAAGAAAGTCCAAGAGACGAAATATTTTAGCCACTTTATGCCACCTTAGACCAGATCTTAGACTACTTTGTTCTAGCGCCCTAAGCTTTCGAGCATATTCTTTCTATTACCGGGCTACCTGATCGTATACATGATAACATACAGCAGGCAGATAGCCGCGAGGTATGCAACTCGGTGGCCGCTGCCGCATTAGAGCCAGGGTACGAGTTAATCCCTTCTTCGAAATAGTCTTGTGCTCCAAGTTCCGATCCATGTTGCCCGATGTGCGGTTTAAATAGACACAGCTCTTCTGCTCGCTCAAAACCGTCCTTGTGGAATAACCTCAAATCGATTGCGAGGACTGGGATCTCGTTCTGCTCGGGTTGATTCTCACGGTATTTGGCAGCGTCGGTCGCTAGCCATTTCGCAGCGTCGACAAATTGCTGGAATGATTCGAGTCTCTTGAATGGAAAAACATATTCGAGGCAGATAGTTGCGAAATATCCGACTCTGTATCCACCGCCGCATTGCATCCAGGGTACGACCTCGGGGTCAAGTATGGCCATCGTGCTGTCTTCTTTAGGTACACACCGCTTTCGCGATCGTTGGAATGTGGTCTGCGGTTCGGTTTCCATAACCTCATCGTCAGCCTCGGCCGCGGCGATAGCGAGATTGGCACTGCAGATGTATAGCTGCTCGAGGATCACGTTGGCCATGAAGACCTTTCTTGCCGCCTCTTCGCTTGCTAGTATACGAACCAGCTTCTGTCTTTTCGGTCACTGTTGAATATGTCAGCTTAGACTCAACGTGTGAAATAAAAACAGTCTTTCATACATGACCATATTCGGTGTCCTCTGTTTCTTCTGTCTCTTCTGTCGCAATTTGGCTCTCTCCAAATTGTTCCTGGAGCTTTGCGCCTCCGCAATTCCTCACCATTTGAACCGGATTGGGGGTCCCACCACTTGGTACTGGTGGTTCCAACCCTCTACTAAAGAATATCATTCTGAACAGTTGGAAACGGTGGCTTCCATACATAAGAGACTGGCTAGTGTGACTCTCCGAGAGCTTATGCTTTTGGGAGCCCTACAGCTTTTGGCTAGTCCAGCCTCGCAACATTTGAAGCGCAGTGTGCGGATTGTGAGATGGTGTTGGGTTATAACAGGCCTCGTCTATATCTAGTCCAATGGTTTCGCGGCACCAAGACTTGAAAACAGAACTGGTGTACCAAGTCGTTGTGTTCTCTGCCGTCAGGTACGACAGCTTTGTCAAAAAGTGCGGTGTGATTACTCCTGCCTGAAGATCGAACCCGTCATTAGGACTGAAGATTGTCGATGCCCCTCTTGGCGGAGGTGGGAATGTATCAGGCAGTTGTTGGTAGTATTGGACCGCTGCATTTAGCGGTTCCAAGTCGAACGTAGGCATGTCTTCATCTTCCGCCATGACGGCGGTCGTGGGTAGAGTGGATGGGCTGTTGGGGAGATATCACTATTAGCTTGGCATTACAGGTGAGAGAAGGAGGAAATAGACCTGTAGATGTAGAAGAATCTAGGCGCAACGCAAGGGTGTGTTAGGGAGGCGCAATGCGCACATCCGCAGCTTCGTGTGTGGGTGGGAGAGGAGGAGAGATAATGAGTAGAGAAGAGGAGAGAGGGTACAATAGAGAAAGTAGGTAGTTGAATAGAGGATGCGTGATTCAAAGCTGATTGTGACCCAGGGTTGATTGTGATTCACAGCTGATTGTGATTCACAGCTGATTGTGATTCACAGCTGATTGTGATTCACAGCTGATTGTGATTCACAGCTGACCAAACTCAAGGCTAAAAACAGCGAGGTCTTCAAATGTGAAGTGAGGTAATGAAAAACAGAACAGGATGACGCGGAGGTAAGAGAAAGAGGAGGAGAGGCGGCGATTCTCAAACACTTACATCGAGTGACCGGCAGTGCATTCAGCAGAGTCAAGGAGATGCGTATTTCAAAGTTGCAGACTTTCTTTTAAAGCCTACAAAGAGAAGAAAGAATAGGTACAGGTCACTTGATTTTGTAGAATTAGGCAGAGATTATGCCTTTCAGTGATGTGCAAGTGAAGCTCAGGAGTTTGCACAATCTGTCGGGAATTGGCACTTGTTGACAGTGAATCATCCCAAGACAAACAGCCTGGATTTGGCCGCAGAATGGATCCTAAGTTTACAGTCCAGATGCCCGACTATATATTGCGCTTCTTGCTCCGAATTTTATTCCTCTCTTTCTCTCATTCCTCCACACTCCCTTGGCCATTTTTCACCTCTCTACCCCTTTGCCTCTACTCGCATCTCACATCTAACATCTCATATCGCCCAACATTACTATATACGTTCTCCCCGCTTTCAATATTCATTTCATTGAACATTGCTCTTTTCTCGCCTGTGACAGCTTTCGGTGGTCGTCTTCACCCAGTTTCGCTTTACTTGCCAGACGGTTCGAAAGATCTAGTAACCAGGGCACAGGAGCCCATCGACAAATTGACTTAGACAAGCTTAGGCATAAAGCTTAGGATAAACTATCCTAATTCTTATGAAACCCTTAGCTAAGTCCCGGTTTTCTTCAACCCACTTGCTTGCCTATTTATCTTTACTTTCACGGTCGCATAAGACACTGTCATTCACATCCGCGGATCATGTCGAGGAACATAAAGGACCAGGAGCAGGTTGATGACCTCGCTGATAGTCTGAACGCCCTGCTGGTGAGGCTTCTCATAGCGATTTCAACAATTCTAATAATGATTCCGACTTCAACGACGAAACCGAATACCAGGACGTGCTGGACTCACGATTCAATGAAGATGAATTTGAAGACTATCTGAAAGAGCTTCACACTCAGATTGTAAGTACCAAACCAAGCCGACAACATGTAAAATCTAACAATAATATGGCTAGATCGCCAAACTGCACGTACCACCAACTGGAAATATCCCAAATCTGAGACCAGGTATCACGCTGCAAGAGCATCAAATGTATACTGTCAGCAAGCCGGAGCTCGCGAGGAACTCACAATTGAAGGGGATGATCCTCGTATATCCTCTTGTTACGCCGTTGTCCTGCTGTCAACAATGGATGAAGGAAATCAAGAAGTCCTTCAACGATGTATGTCACGAAATGCCTTACTCTATCAACTTGCTTACTGACACTCCATCTGTAGGATAGCATGCCTGCCTCCCGCCTCCCGCCTCGCCCACGATAGAGCTAACGCGGATGATATCTTTCGCTACAAGATCATTGTAACATCATATCACCAAGTCTCTGCTGAGCTTGGACGCCTCCACCAATCATCCAAGAGGATGTGGGCGTACCACAAAGACCGATTACCTTACGAGGACCTTCCTGAGCGACCAACTGTCACCTTGCTCTCGGGAGTCTTCAATCTCAGAGGTGTGAAGCTATCGGCTCCCCTGCTGATTTGACGTCCTTCACATCGAGAACCGCACCAGTCGTACCTACTCTGCCATGTACCAGCTTAGGCAGAGACTCAAAAGCTGCATCATGATGTCCGGAACGCAGATCGACAATACCTGGAAGGACGGGTATGCCATGCTATCACTCCTTCGTGGCCACGCTATTACCTCCCCCGCCACGATGAAGCTGGCATTTGCAGGGCCCGAGGAGGCGGCAAAGTCCAGTGGAAAGAAAGCTCCTTTCCTCGGACCCCGACATATCCCTAGGATGATTCAGATGATGGACGCTATCACACTGCGGCGCCCAGCGGCCATTATTACAAACAATCTACCACCGCTCCACCATCAGGTACAGAGCTACAAATTCGAGACATACTTCACCATGATGTCCAACGTTCAGCTAGACGAGTTCATGCGTCGAAGGAAGGGTCAAGGGTTGCAAAACACCTTTACTTTGTGAGGGCCCGACATTATGCTTATCACCCCGCGCTGCTCCGGTTGCGTGATATTGAGGAACGTCGACATTTAGCTGCGATGACACGGGATGAAGCGCTTGACGAGGTTTTGGTAGGCCAATATGCAGTGAAAGTGGCAAAGTAGCGCAAGCTGGTCAACCAAGGACGCAACTGGGAATCTACACGGATCGTTGCCTTGGTTGATGTTATGAGAGCACATCTAAAGAACCACACAGACGATGCATTCATCATTATGGATGAAAGCGTTTTCTTTTTGAAGTGGCGATCAGGAAGAGTTTACCCGTCGATGAAAACAACCTCGACGGAGACACCACAGATGATGAAGACATCCCAGTCTTCCGCTACGACGGGCGTTCGACCCCAGATGACCGTGAAGCGATTCTCAAACGCTTCAACATGACAACGGGCCCTCGAGTTCTCTTGGCCAGCCGTGGAACTGGCGGCCAAGGCCTAAACCTGCCGAGTGCGAGCGTACTGATCCGATGCGGTCCCTGGTGGAAGGAGTCCCGAGAGGAGCAGGCACTGGGCAGGGTTTACTCGAAAAGCTCGAGGAGGAGCCAACTGGCGATCTGAGCGGACCAGTCGCGTAGTTTTCGCTCTCCAGTACCATTATCAGCTGAGGCTAGAAGATGCAATCTTCGTAATTGATGAGAGTGTTTTCTTTCTCGACATCATTGAGGTAGCTATCAGCAAGAGGTTTACTGGTCACGGTTTTCCAGTCATGCCTGTCTTCAGATATGACGAGCGCTCGAGCACAGACGAATTCGATGCAGTAATGGCAAGACTAAACGCGGCAGAAGGCGCCCGAGTCCTTCTGACTAGTTGTGTAACAGGTGGTGAAGGCCTCAACCTTCAGAGCGCCAACGACCTGATTCGCTGCGGATCGTGGTGAAAGGTCTCGTGGGAGCAACAAGTCGAAGGAAGAATCCACTGGTATGAGTATCAGAAGCCTACATTCGTTCACGAGCTTTTTGATGAAGCCAGTGATGTTGTTGACTGCCTTCGCATCCTCAGGGACAAGAACCGGATAAACGGCCAGGTTTTAGAGGCGATTACCCATAAAGACGACCGAGATAAGCCGCGGGAGAGATAGCTTCACTGATTCGCCAAGGAACAAAGACCCTCTAGCTTCAGTACCTGTGTGCTTAACATTCTCATGGTGGCTGGAGGTTGGAGGAGTGGGAAGGGCATATTGGCACTGGAGGCTGGTTTTGTAGTAACTGCCTCACGGGCCCCAAGGACAATGATAACCAGACGAGAAGTCAGAGTTTGGATCAAAGCACATGTAACTAGCAAAAAAGGGCTCTAGTAGGGCAATGCCTGATAATTGTCTGGCAAAGGAAGGCCTTGTCAGAGTTTCGGGAGAATTGACCGCCCAGTGCATAAGAGACGAAATAATTTAGTCGCCTTATGCTAGTTTAGACTACCACTTAGGCTACTTTATTTTAGTAACCTAGTCCTTAGAGGACATTTCCTCTGTTACTCACTAGGGTCCTCTAATTCCACATCACCAGCCAGGATGCTAGGCAGAGGTGTGAACTCGACACTGAAGGCTATCGCTCGAGTTAACTATCAAGGTAGCTATTACACTGACTATTCAATGCTACAGACTCATGACGGCGATGCTTCCAGAAGAATGGAAGAACATATCACTATGTATGTACAGAAGTACGAATGCTGATTTGGAAACTTTCTCTGAACATGAACCCCTCAACTATCCCTTTCAGTTCTTGACACGACTGACAGCATCGAGTTCCCCTCCTTGGAACTGAACTGTATCATCTAACATTACATACGGGAGTGACTACTCGGGGGAGGATTGTCTAAATCGAGTATAGTACAGATCAGAGATACGTAACGGGATCGTCCCTTGGTGTAAGCTGATTTACCCCTGATGTACATGATTGTTGAAATAAGCTTAATGTATTTATAGATGTAAGTCTCATGTTCTAGGTATCCACAAACCTTTCGATAAGTTGCTGCGCGATCATATGAGTATACGGCTAGCTTGAGGTTCAACATCATCCTCACTTAGACCTAACATGGACAGCGACGAACGGAGGCCGCTGGATTAAGATCGGCACATCTTCAATTCTTTAAATGCTGTTCCATAAATTGGATGAGTAGATTATAAAGACAAAACTTTTGGTGCTGATGCTAGTGTTAGTCGACTGAGCTACATCACATCTCAAACTCATCTCGCACAACACAGCTTATGGACAATATTTCAAGAATTGAGGGGAAAGCAAATCGTAAATGGCATCCCTGCGCCTTAAGTTGAACATTAATCTATCATGGTGTTTTACAAAAATGGCTCGCAAAGTGCAACCAAAGACCTGGAAGTGATTATCTCCCATTCACCCTTTGCACCTAGTAACTGAGACAAGGTTAGCTCAGACCACTCGATATGGAAATTTTGGATGACTAACCTTTTTGGATTACTATTCTTTTCCCCAGACATCGTCAAAACTCCGTTTAAGCAGCGATTTCTACACCACCAGTAGCTCCCATGGCCTGGGACGATTAGCATCTTGTGAAACAGCATCAGGAGAACATCATGAGCAACTTACTTTCTTAAGATCTCCGTAAATGGCAAATTGTCCGGCAGTGAGAGTTCCGACCATGAAGAGACGGGCACCGATACCAGAGTAGGATCCACGGATACCGAGCTCCTTTCCGATCTTGACGAGACGAGAGACAGTGCCCTCACCGGGGAGACCCTGGGTCTTGTTGATCTTGGAGAGCATAGTGTCGGCAGGCTGAGAGACAATGGCGGCGGCGAAACCAGCAATCAGACCAGAGCCAAGGTTGGCGACGGTCTGCATACCATCGGAGAGATCCTTCTTGGGGAAAGCACGGAAGACAGCCTCAGAGACCTTCTCGAAGACGACGAACTTGGCCATGGTGTAGGGGATCCTGAAAAGTGTCAGTTTGTTGGTCAATTGGTGACTGAGCTAGTAACTTACTGCTTGAAGAGAATGGGTCCGAAACCGGCGTAGAGAGCACCGAAACCCTCGTTCTTGACAATCTTGCCGAAACCAGAGACGAGGCCGCTGGCGTAGGTAGGCTCAGAGACGAGACGGATACGGGTGGCCTCAAGGGGGCAGAGGGCGATATCGGCGAAGAACTCAGCAGTGGCGGAAGAGGCAAGGTAGACAGCAGTGCGGTTCTTGGAGGCGGTCTCGTAGCCGAGAGCGTCAATCCACTGCTGCTTGAAGAACTCGTAACCACCGAACTTCAGAGCACCCTGGAGGAAGTAACCGGCGAAGGTAGGACCGACACCAGTGAGGAGAGCACCAGCACCCTCATTCTGGACAACCTGGCGGAAACCACCAACGAGACCGCGGTTGTAGGTAGCGGGGTCGAGCTGAATACGGGTCTTGACGCTGTAGAATTTATTGTTAGTTGCTTTTCCTTTCGGTCAATGGAGTGCGCGTATGGTTTTCGGTTATTGCTCAAGGTTTAGTGCGTGGATATGTGGCCGATTGGTGTCCCTCTCGGCTGGCGCACCGCAACACCACCTCTGAAGCAATTGACGACGAAAGACTCAGCGCATAGGCGATTGGAACATACACATCGACGGGGGTGAGACCACCGTGGGTGACGGAACAGCAGACAGCACCGGCAAGGGCGAATCGGGAGTAGAGGGCGAGGCCAGACTTCTTCTCGGGGGTCTCAGCCTTGATGTTCTGGACGACGGCGTCGACCTTGGTGGATCCGGTAGAGGCAGCCATTGTGAAAGATTTGTTGTTCTTCAGACAAAGGACTGAGGGGAGATTTGTTGTTGGTTACGGGAGAGAAAGAGAAGGGGGGAAAAGAAAAACTTTTGGTGTTTGACGTTTGAGCTCTTTTTTTTTTAGTCTCAGCGGGCTGCGGCAGGGAATGGAAAAATAATGCCTCCTTGGATTTTCACACAGCTCGGGAAGACTCGGATAATCGGCGCCGGCGACTGCACGGACCGGGCCAAGGGGGAAAGATGCTACCTGTTAGGTAACACTTCAGGGCGTTTCTGGCTTTTACGGCGCTGTACATCCACTGGAGCTTACCACGGCTCCATATCTGAGATCCACTAGACCCGGGGTAAACAGGACAAATTGGGGATGTACCCTGTTAGCCGCAAGGCCTGTGACGTTATCTCTTAGGAAAAGACCGCTCTTCCATTCTATTGTATAGATTCTAACTGGCTGGATATGATTATCTAGATAGACTGAAATACCAATCATGATAAACTCACTGATATCACCCATTTCACCCAAGTCTCCTCTCATCAGTCACTTTTTCTATTATCCTTCACTAATTTAACTCATCTAAAATGCCAGATCTCGCAATCTCACACACTGGTCTGCCCGAGAATTCCTCGGACAGACCCACCATTCACTAACCGTCCTTCGCGAACGTGTCCATGGCATTGGCTGGATACAAGACAAGGCAGGTTTTTTCTTTCTTGTTCCTTGCGGTTTCTCTTATTGCCGGCCCGACCAATGGATACTGCGCGATAAGCATGTCTTGACTCGGTGTCGGTCGTTAAGTCTTCATGACAGTGTTTGTTTTTAAAGTTCGACGTCATACCCCTTGAAGTTTGTCATGAACTGAATCAGTTGGTAACTGAATAATGCTCTGAGAATTTTTCAGTGGTGAATATAGTTTTTACTGAAGGTTTGTGCCTGGCAGCCACTTCGGTATATACCCGGCTGCCCTTATAGGCGCATCTGAGATCAATCGCCGATTTATCACCCTAAAGCCGACGATGAAAGTGAAACCCCCACCCACTCAGGTTGACCAAGCATCCATGTTGCATCATATAGTCTTCTTATCTTATCTTGATAAGCCTGCCACTTAAACAGCTGTTATCTGAACCAAAGGGTGTCAGAGAAAGCTTCAGGTTCAATGGCAGGAGCATAGTCTAAGATGGCATAAATTTGTCTACTCTTCCGTCTCTTTTTGACTGAACTTGCTCTTGAAACTTAAATTCAAGGCAATACCAATAAACTGTTGTCTATCATTCATCGTAGAACCACCATATACAATGGCTTCGGTAATATTCTTTCTTATGATACTCTGCGTTAGTACTGCTCCGAGGAAACAACATAATAAAGTTATCGTCACATAATTACCTTACCCAGTCAATCCCATACAACTTGATACTCTCATATGCAGGTTCTCGTTAGCTATATTATACCTTATGAAGCTTGATGATAACTCCCTCACCCATTCATGCTTAAATTCTGGTTTACAGCCCTACACTAGGGAGAAAGGGTGCAACTCATGCCCAGATGTCACGCGACCACCATGTTCATATAAGCCGGGCAAATGTATCGTATCACATAGCTGGAGGGACAATGGTAGTACTGCGGCAAGGCTGTTTCCAAAGTTCATCAACTGACCTATTATTTGCTAGGAATGTATCAGGCTGATTTTCTCATTGGACAATTCACTGCTTACTCTCAGTTCCTGGTTCAATCAGCCACTACCAGCCTAGATGCCAAGAGCTGAGCCACTCCTCTCATTTAAACCACCAAGGATGAGCCAACGTATGAGGACAATAAATAATGTCACATCATCCCCAGATATACATTTGATACACGTTTGGTAGAATAAGTTTAAGTGAGGGTATTGAAATGCAGTGAGAAATACATGAAATAACGACACTCATATACTCAGTCTACTCTCACCACTCACCACTCACCA
>JAALXH010000090.1:0-48357 GCA_012977735.1 Fusarium tanahbumbuense | reverse complement strand
CCCCTCCTTCTTTGCAGCCTGTGGTGACCCTTGTTCGTCATCCGTCCCTCCTGGTCCGCATCGCCGTTGTTCTCTACCTGTCGTCCGCCCCGATCGGTCGGTCTGTCTCGATTAAGGGGCTTGATCAGCATGGGCGGCGTTGAGGAGTTTGGAATTCGTTCGGGTCTTGCGCCAGGCTTTTCGGAAAGCCTTCGTCGGCAAAACGGCGCGCGACCTTGATGAATCCTAAGATATTAGGTTAGTTTGCACTGGCTGATCAAGTACTGTCTGGACTTACCGATAGTATCTTCTCTCCCGGCCTCATGTGTTTGGTCGGAACTCCCTGAGCGGGAGCCTTTCAATCAGCCACCTGCATATTGCACAGCACCTTGCTGACCGCATCGGTGCCGTTCGTCGCTAAACCCGCCTTGCGGCGTCCCATATCTGATCAGCATTGCTTGGACGGGTTCCTCTTGATCGGTTACCCGCGACAGCACCTTACGTACCTGTATCGGCGCTGTTCAATAAGAAACTTGAGAATGTGCCAAGCTACAACTAGCAAGGCAGACTACTCAGTGCCCAAAAAGGGCAGGGCACCTTAGTTTCTTGGTTCGGTCTCAAAAGCCATGTTGATGCAGCTCTTGGGCCTGCTTGCCAGAAGTATAGTGACCCAAGTAGTTGACCACAGAATACTTGACTGGCAATCCCATTTGCCACTTCTCGACTAAATGGCAGTCTTCCCTTGAAGGGAAAGTACCCCATCCAAAGCTGGCCATCCCAATGGCCCCTGGTAGAATGAGGCTCCCGGCCTTCTCTTACAGCTTCACCGTTGAGTTGGTGACTTGACTTCAGCCCTGGGCTTCCCGATCTTGCCTAGCCTGCGAATCCGGACCACCCTGAGATAGACGGTTTGCCAGTCGGTCCAAAAACGCGTCGGCTTCCTCGAAACAGTTCTCCATCCCCTCTTCAGTCTTGAACGCAGGTTCCTCAACCTCATCCCAATACTCGGACTCCTCCTCCTCAGTCTTGATTGGAGGCTCCTCAAACTCATCGGAATCCTCATCCCAATCCTCAGAATCCTCTTCCTCAGCCTTGATTGGAGGTTCCTCGAACTCATCGGAATCCTCCTCCATGTATCCAGGCTCCTCCTCAGCTTTGATCCGAGGTTCCTCAGCCATACCGACACCCTCCTCCTCGGCCTCCCTTCTTGGCCTCCTTCGTCTTCCCCTGTTCCTTCGTCCTCGCCTCCGACGACGATCCGGGGGTTGGCTGTAGCCCCGATCGTCGTCTTGATAGCCTCCCTGGCCATTCATCCCCTGATCCTGCATCTGATATGCCCCGGCTGGAGGCGGATGAAACCCCGGTGGTTGTTGGGGAAAGCCATAACCTGGAGGCTGTATCGGTGGCCCCGGCATCCAGTTCGGCGGCGGCGGTGGAAAATATCCAAACGGGACACCAGGCGAGTAATTCATACCCCCAAAGCCCATTGGCATCGGTCCCACTGGGCCCGGGGGGTATCCCATTCCCGGAGGGACTCCATATGGCGGAAATCCAGGCCCAGGATAATTCATCAGTGCCTGCGGTGGCCCTTGCCAATTCCAGTTCCCATTTCCCTGGCCGGGGTGGAAGGGTGGAGGAATGTGAGCATTGCCTCTCCCGTGTCCATTCCCATAGGCCTCAGAACCACCACGGTGAGCAGCTTCCCTTTCAGGTTCACCTCTCCCGACACCAGTCCCACGCCTACTCCCACCTCCGCCTCTCCAAGGCGCTCCAGAACCACCGCGACGAACAGCACCTCGTCCACGGCCACCCCTTCCTCTCCCTCTCTCAGGCGCCTCAGAAACACCGCTGTGCGCGGCACGCGCGGCACCTCGTCCACGGCCACCTCTCCCTCGACCTCCTCCATCACCACTGCGATGAGAATGCGCTCGCTCGCTGGCGGGGTTGTAGCGACCACCGCCTTTGCTCCTTCCTCCCTTGTGATTCGCCATTTTCTTCTGATCTTCGAGATAGGAAGGTTAGCGTTTGAAGAAGAGGATTGAAAATTGCGTGAACTTACCACTGGAAGGTGTTGGTGAATTTGTGAAGAAAAAGAGGGGGAGGAAATTTCTCCTTAGTGGGATTTTGCCTGGCCACGAAGGCTGCCACAGGTGCTAGGCTGCTGTCAGCGCCCGCGTGGTCGTGCTTTCCTGGTCTTGACAGCGGGTGACAGCTGCTCGGACAGCTGAAACGCCAGAGTCTTTATAGGGTCCCTAGGTTGACGAGGCCTTCTCGTTCATCAGTTATGTATACCAATTGGCAGTCTACGAGAAGATCAAGATGCGTGGCCTGTGACATTAGTTACTGACTACGACGAAGAAAAATAGTTCGTGTCGTCCTCACGCTTTCTAAATGAACGTCCCACGGAGCTCCGAACATTGTGAACATGTGCAATATTAAAGACCGAGGTAGAGTCTACCCATGTATGTCGACTTTGGCCAGGAAGGACCTGTCCTGCTTGGTAGTACTACCTACAGATAAAGTGCTTCAGAGGAGGGAGCAATTCATAAGTTCAGCACGATGCAATAAATGTTACTTAAGGATCTACCTAGTGATAGCCTCATATTACAGACAGGACCTACCCAAGTCTCGATAGTAAGTAGAATTTAAATAAATATTAAGTAATTATAGGTAGATAAAAAAGAAAAATTACAACTTGAAAGAAGAAGTTAAATACTATATTTAAGATAGATTTATTAAATTTATAGTACTTTATATAATTCAATTACTGGGGAGGTCTATAGCAATATATAATTATTATATAACATACTATAAGCTTTAGTAGATACGTTATATAATACGATAGTAAAACAGTTAGCATGCGTAGAAAATTACTGGAGAGCAGCTAAATCCAGTAGGATGAGTCCATTGACATCCGGCACATTCAAGTTCACTTCAGCCCTTACAACCACTTTTACAGTGAGTAAAGGAGCTGTTCCCATGGAAGGCGGACTGCGAGAACTTCCAGTCGCCAACCTGCGCAGTATTGCTCAACCCCATGCATGGACTAACAAACTTCTAAACAGGACGGAACTGGGGCAAGATAATAAAGGGCCACGGAACAGCATCACAAACATGGAGCCGATAATTGGATTGTGGAGAGTTCATAAACTTGCCAATCTCTCTCTGTATTCTCGTCATATGCAATCTCAATCTAACTAACCCACCTCTTAAGCAACTTTAACCGCAGCAAGCAATGGCGGAGCCATATAGGTGTCCATGAATTGTTCCTTCATGTTCTTCGGAATCGCCGCAATATCCGACAGCCCATGCGTAGCAGCGCTGTTGAACCCGGCATCAACATTCCACTTCAGCGCGTTCTCCCAAACTTCCACAAACGTCTTCACTTCGGGTGCCTTCCACAGAGGTTCCTCCCAGGTTGTCTTCACTACTTCGTATTGCTTTCGGACTGCCTGTTGAACCTCTTCTTCTGTCGGCTTAGGCTCAGAAGGTAAGTTATCCTCGAAGGATGGTTGTGGGGCAAAGAGTTCTGCATTAGAGGCCTGGGGCTTGTGAAAGTGGCGATCTGCGACGAGTTCGACGAGGCTGGCGTCTGCGACGTTGAAGACTGGGTATGGGTCTTGAGAGAGGATGGGCTTGGGTGCAATGACGCGGATGCCCATCATCAAGAGCATCGAACCCTTGTCTTGATCAAGGAGCTTACCTGTGCCTGTACTGGGCAGAGAAGGGTCGGTGCTTGATTCGTCTGGAAATAAGGTGTTAGTTAAGATTCGATTTGTTCCTTAAGAGCAAAGAAATGTTCAAAAGTTCAAAACAAACTCAAACTTGGACAGAACAAGAGCCAAGGGAAATAACCAGGATGCGACTTACACTCTGCCCAAAGGCCCGTGGGCATAGCATTCAACACCATTTCCATCTGCCAGTTCGTCTCATCTCCATCGACACCAGCTTGGGTAAACTCAATAGTAAAAGTAGATGTCATGGGATCAGTCAACAACATCGGCTTACTATATATATCTGGCGGCGTAGCGACAGATCCATCAGGCTTCTTGAACTCGACAGGCGTCGTTGTCTCCTTTCCATGGTCATCCTTTCCAGTGACCAGTTGGACGTTACGAACAGGCATTTTACATTCGGTGACAAAGCAGAATAGACCACCCTTTACATTCCACGGTGCATTCTTCGGCCTTTTGGGGTCTGCGTCGGTATTCACCAGTCCAGACGTCGCAACGAAATTGTGACCTTCGTTTACAGGGCGCGGGGCTTTCGCCTCTTCTTCTCCGGGGGTGATACCGGAAGCTTGGCGCAGACTTGCAGGGAGTACGAGGAGGTAGAATTCGTACAGGTTCACATTCTCGATACTGCCCTGAGCAGCGCCAAAGTCGATGCTGAATGAAGCAACCCATAGATCCACGTGGACTGTTCCAGCGAGTGGCGGACCCCAGAGGGTGAGTTCGGCACCGATCTCAACTGAAATGTGCGTATGGATGAAGAGGAAGTCAATGTTGAAACTGACACCCACAGCAATACTGACATGGCCGATAAAGTGGAATGGCTTGTAGTTGATAAGGAAGTCTGCAAATGCATCAAACCAAGCTGAGATAGGTCCCGCGGAGAAACTCGCGTGAAGGCGTGCTCCCGCCATGCAGACCTTGGGAGTTACCGCAAAGTAAGCCTGTCCTGAAACGCTGAGATGAGAACCCAGACTCCAGCTGATCCCGAGTCGCGGCGGGTTAGGCCAACCGGGAGGCACAACCATGGCCTCATGGTAGCCTCCGAGAGTAAAGACAAAATCGCCAACTCGGTTCCTATCCGCATGAGGACCATCAAACCAGTAGACAAGCGCCATACCGCCAGTGAGATGACAGTCCTCCGCCAGGATGTAAGATCCAGGGGCAAGCTGGGCTTCGACCTTTAGTAGACCGTAGTCTGGATCAACCGTGAGAGCCATGCCAAGCTCGACATGTGCGAGTTTGACAGGTGACTTGGCAGAGGGGATATCCGCGACAGCGACGGCATAAATGGCGAGCTTGACGGATCCATTACCAAATTGCACCAGCACCACAGCGTCGATGGAGACCATCTGGAAAGCGTCGACCTTGAGACCCGCCGCTGCCCAGTAGTTCTTCTTAGCGGGCGCGAACCAACCGTCCGGTCCCGTATCTGTCAACTTCTTCAACACCTCAAGCGCATCCTTGGCGCTGTCGAGCTTCTTGGATGCAACGAGCGGATACTTGGTGACATCCTCGATGGCAGGCATACGTGCCAGTGAATTGTACCCAAAACCTCCAGTGAGACCTGTGATGTCGGCAAAACCAACAGAGACAAGTGGCCCATCGAGCTTGGCAAAGACAAAGACAGAAGTGTACGTGTCCTGGTTCTCCTGCGTCACCTCGCCGTAGAACCCTGCAGCCATGAACTGGTAAGGTACATAGCTGATGATAAGCCCACCAGCGAAGTATTTCATACCATCAGAGTTGCCACGGCGGATAGTGCCAGCGATAGTCAACGGAGGTTTGTCAAAGGCCGCAGACATACCATCCAGAGAGAAGCTAGGCTTGATAGCCCCGAGATTATCAAGCGTCTTAATCTCCAGATCGATGCTGAATCCAAGCAACTCGAATGCTAGAGGGCCCAAGTCAAAGCTGGCATCCAAGATGACACTGAGGGTGCCGCCCTTGTACTTGAGACCGACGTTGCTGACTGACAATGGGCCAGTCTTCTTCTTGAGGGGGGCATGAGCACTGGGATTGGCAGGACCCGATACTTCCTGTTTTTCAGGTTCTTTCGGCTTGTCGTCAGAGCCGCCGGTAACTGGCGGAGTGCTAGGCGCTTTGTTGTCAGGCTTTTCTGCCTTTTTGTTAGTGCCTTTGAAGTCGTAACCAAGGATGCAAGACTTGTTGCCAGAAGAATCAACACCGATGATGCCAAAGTAAGATCCAGCCGCTAGTAAAAGGTTGGTTGGGGCCTTCTCCTTCTTGTTGAACTTGTCCTTGACCAATATCTTGTCACCATCAAATGGTTTGATATTGTTCAGCTGTTCTAAATCAGTACGCGTGAAACCTGCCTGGCGAGGCTCATCCTTGGATTCCTTGACCTTGGGAGGACCCTTATCCTGTGACCAGATGTAATACATATCATCCAACGGGAGTTTGAGGTCTCCAATCAATTCCACATGAATCGTAGGTAGGAGGGTCAGGTCAACCTTTGCTCTGAACAGACGCTTGGATGGTGCGGTTGGTTCCCAGTCACTACTGTGCATCTGAGCAAATGTGAAATTCAGTTCCCCAATATTGATCGAGGCGATGAGGTAGAAGAATTTGACGGGATCTGCAGGCTTTTCCTTTGAACCGCCTGCGTCTGCCGATATACTTGAACCAGCTTTATCGTCCTCTTTCTTAACAGGCGGAGTGTTTTCACCAACGTTGAGCGAAAGGACCTTTGAGTCTTTGCTTGCCATGAGCTTCATGTCGGAAACAAATCCGGGCAGATCCAACTCAGCAGTATCACTAAGCATGGAATGAATCACGTCACCCAGGGTGCAATCTCCGCTCTGGGGATTGATAGTCGCACTGAAGCCCCAGTTGCCAGCACCCTTGTGATAGAAGTCAAGAGTAAGGACAATCGCGGCGACGCGGATGCTGCCTTTGATGGTGAACTCGCTTGCAGCAGCTGTGTCTCCTGTCTTTGAGTATTTGTACGTGACGTCCAGATGATCCACGATGATTGAATCAATCAAGGGGATGACATGTTTTCCAACATCAGGATCGAAAAACTCGACCAAGGAAGTTGCGTAAAGATTCTCAAGTACTGCACTGAGTTCCCACTCCCTCGAGTCTTTGTCCTCTTCTTTCGGTACTACATCACCAGTGCCTTGGCCGCTAGGAACGACGGCTCTAGCATCCGTGGCAGCGACAGTTGGGTCTTTGGTGCCGTCATCCTTCACACTTGGGTCCGGCTTGGGGTCCGGCTTGGGGTCAGGCTCGGGCTCGGGCTTGGTCTTTGTGGACTTGTACTTCAAGCTACCGATGAGAGTAGCCGCAGTGTCAAGTTCAGGAGGGGACGATGCGCTGGCACTAAGACCGGCAACAATCCCCAGCTCCAGAGAAAAGTCTGATTTCTTTTCCCAACTGTATGATGCGTCGAGCTGGACCTCACCAAGGTAAGGCTGGGGAACGACAGGTTTGGTGGCCTGTTCATCAGATTTCTCTGCAGCCTTGATAGTTCCTCCGAGCGCGAAGTCTGTGGTGGACAGACTGAGATATGCCCGGCTGATCTGCGAGGGTATGGTGTCCGGAATACTGTCAATCGTCTTGCCAGGGATGATGTAGCGCAGATCAATGACTTTCGCAGGGTCAAGTGATGTTTCTGGGGTCAAGACCTGCCAATCCTCCAGCAGAGGGGCCTGACTCCACGGCGTTGGGATTTTAAAGTCTGTTATTCACGATGTCAGGGCCTGTTCATCATAGTAAATCCTTTCAAAGCATCGAGATACTCAAACATACCATTCCAAAATGACCCTTTAATTGTCCCTGCCCCTCCATTACGTTTGCTCCATGTGTACGATATGAGGAATAAAATTGGCTTTGTCACACCCGGGGCTTGACCAAAGGCTGTTGTTGATATCTCTACATCAATGCTGAGGTAGTCAAGTACTGGGCCAGAATCTTTGGTTGTATCGAGTTTGACAATCAGTCGTCGTATATGTATCTTAGAAGCGATACCATTCTTGGTCAAAACGTCGTCCATGAAGCTTTTGAGATCTTGTGACACAAGACTGCCGAGCCACTTGACGATGGCCAGAAACCCTGGTGTTTTCATATCATCAGAGGCAGTCGTCGACACATCTTCAGTTGTCGCGACTTTCTTGGGTGTCTGGACTACGAATGTCAAGGTCATCGCCGTCTCCGAAATCTCGATGGCAGTATTGAATAAGACCTTGGGCGTAGTGGCATCACCGGTCTCGATGGAGCAGCTGGTGATGAACATGACATTACCAGCGCCTATCGCCCTCATGCCTTCAGTAGTCTCGGCGAGAGCCCAGTCCTGCTTGCAGATGACGTCTGCCGACTCGACCGTGAGTCCCTTGAGGACACCCCCAATCAGCTGTTGGATGTCTGCTACCGCGTCGACTTTAAATTGAAGGCGAATGACCGTCTGCGGAGACGTCTTGGAAGGTCCGAACCAAATTGCATTTCGAGTGCCTTGATTCTGCTGGAGTGTGACCTTAAGGTCAAGAAGAGTCTTTGGAACGAATTCTCTCATGCCAGGGATGCAGGCACAGTCAAAGAGGTCTTTGACGGTTGGTGACCAAGGTGTAATTGTCTTGGACAGGGCACATACAAGCCACTTCTTATCAGTAGTAAAACCACCTTCAGAGATGCTTGCACTGCTGTCTGGAAAGGCTTGTTGTAGGTCCTCCGACGTGGACGTGAATTTCATCGGCCATGGGGTTACTAGATCGATCTGAAAGCTCTTGGAAGCATGAGGAGTGTCGGCACTGGTGAAGGTGATGGATATGTTGGGCGCTTCATCAATGCGTTTGAACCATTGAATAATCCCATCACCACTGTCGAGTTCCGATATATTCTCGGCGTTGGGCTTGCTTGCTAAAATAAGGACTTGGTTCTGGAGCGAGGAAACGAAATTGTCGAACAGCGTTCCCTTTTCGAGAGTGCTGGCTTCGTCACCAGGCTCGGGTGTTGGCTGTGTGGCATCACTTGCGTAGAGTCTGTATTTTCCCATTTTCTATGCTGGTGACAGCGTCAACCTGAACAAAGATGGCAGTAATGAAGATTCGTCGTGGTGAAATCAGTAGTGGTGATGTTAGGCCTCGCGAGTTGACGGGACATTTGGATGAGGCCTGGGTATCTCGTCCTATGCACCTTCAGTAGCGGCAATGCATATACGGCTCTGTCTGTCTGGTTTTAGCGAGGAGGAAGCACTGTCGAGGGTCTATGGCAGGTGATCGACCATGCTGCAGTGACCGTCATTGGCAGTAATTGGACACTTGCGTGTCCAGACAGGACGATACCGGGGAACTGGCCTGAACCTCTTCGTGGAGCCTGACCATGGCTGTGGCATTCCTTGATTGACCGCCAAATGGGGAAATGTACACATCCATCCATGCTGCAGGTGTCCTGGTCGGATTGTGACAACATGGGAGTCTCTTGTGGCTTGATACCACGGAGCTGAAAAGTTGCAGCAACATAAAGCGGATCAAGATTGTGGTATGTCCTCGTCCCAATCTGGACAGAAGGTGTCCAGGGATGGGGGTGTTTTGTGGCTGGCTGATATGCATGGGGATAGAGCTCCTGGGTGTAGAAATATTCTGGAAGGTTGACAGGGATGGGAGTGTCTTGAAGAAGCCTCATCACATCCATTCCAAACTTCTGAATACTCACCACGTACCGGCAAATACATCCTATGCTTTCCCCTCACTTTCAGTCAGTAACGCCATGCATTAGATGCAGCATTGGGACTCCCAGCCAAAACGCAAGGATTAGTTGAGCTATGTGATGTGACGTGACAGCTGACCAATCGGAAGAGTCGATTGAGCTACGCGACTTACAACGGATGTGATGTCTCACATGTTGCTGTAACCCCACAAGCGTTGAGCAGCTGAAAGAGGTGGTTTTTGCGATGCATGGGACGGGACGGGATGTATCTGGATGAAATGGCACGGACGCTACACTCTATCGTGGAAATGCAGATGTATGCAGATTAGGCCGAAAGTTCCATAGTGTATCAGAGTATGGATTTGCCTGCAGATCGCTTTGATCTAGAGAGGGGCACTGGGCGAAGATCGAAGAACACAGGGAGGATACCTAGTAACGTAGCATGGATATTTCCACAAACAAGCAACAGTCACTATCCACTGCTAATTGTGAGGAGTCCATATTCCCTCTGACAGTAGTGTCAATCAAGACTCCAAATCCAACTTTGGTATTATCAGACTCCCACTATTTCCCAAGGAACAAACAGAGCATCTTCCTAAAACCTATTGGCAACAGTAAAGTCTTCCAGTACGACTCACATCATGGCATCCGATTCAGATCCAGTGCTTGAAGGCCCTGTTCTGGTGCCCATCCAGCTAGATGCCTTCGTTCTCAACGCTGCAGTGTGCGGCGACGACAAATTGGAAAATAATGATTCCCTCATCGCACCCATCACTCAGCCCAACTACACTTTCCTCCGACTGAGGGACTTCCTCATCCAGAGCGATGTACAGAATCATGTTGATCTCCATGCTGCGGCCCCTGCGAGCATGAACACGAGAATGACCGACTTTGGAGGAACACAGCCAGCGCTCATGAATAGTCGTTGCGGCGTCTACCTCCATTGGACGCTCCCACGGTACTATCGTATCGCTCCCAAGTCTACAGTCGCGGCTTCTGCTCCGGCTACAGGCAAACCGGCCTCTCCACCCAAGCCCGAGCCTCCCCCGATGAACATGATACAGCCTCCTACACGATGGCTTGTAGTGCGAAAGTTGAACATGGAAAAACTCGCTCCAACTCCACCTAAAGGCGCGTTCCAAGAGTATTCTGCTTGGGTCATTGAGAGTGACCATCAGTGGGCGCTTTCGGACATTCCTCTCTCCTATGACCTCCAGACAGACGTGTCTCCATTTGTGGTGGGAGCACGAGATGGTACAAAGGCAGACATTGAAGAACAGGCAGAGATCTTCATAGGTCGAAAGACCCCCTTGGAGAAGTGGAGCACAGTTGCAAATGAGGCTCGATCGGGAGATCCTCCAAACATCAGCCTTCTGCTTAGTGGAAACCAGCTGTTTGCAGACTTCCAGATGCACAACTCGAATGTCTTCAGCATGCTGGACAACTTCCAGTACAAGGATTCTGAGAACAAACCTGCCTATCTGTCGCACGCTGAGGCGAGCTACTATCTTATGGGGTGGCATTACGATGAGAGTGTTGATCCCTTCTGGAACACTTCCTCGGTGAAACATCAGGATATCTTGGAGTCTCTCTCCATGAACCTGCAGCCATTTGATCAGCACTCAAAATCCCGAAATGACTGGTTATCTGATACGAAGCCATCACGACTGGTATGCCACGGAGCCATGTACAACGTCAAGTACGACTTCGATACCAAACCTGGCCAGCTCCTTGGGAAGCCTACACCAGCAGACGAATTCTCGCGTACTCTGCGAAACCAGAAGCTGCCGGCTGTATCTGTTGGTACTACACCAATGGACGCCCTCATCTCCTACTGTACCTCAAGAAAGGTTGATAAGACAAAGTCAGCAGGCGATGGGAAGCCAGAAGACACTGTCAAAAAGCTCGAGGAAGATATCCTGTCTCTTTACTCGCTACTTCACGCCAGAGACGATGGTGTAGAGGGCCAGAGGGAAGCCAAAGACACCATCTACAACTGGAACTTCCATCGCGCTCCTGGTGGAACTTACTTTCACCTCGCAGCTGAGGATGATGGCAAGGGAGTAGGCGGCGTTGCAGCAAACGATGGCAATGTGAAAAAGCCGGACGCTGATACCGAGAAAGCTCTACGAACATTGAACCACCAGCACACTCAGCTAGACTCGGTGAACCGTCTGATTGCTCTGCGTCAATGGGACCTCTTCTCACTCTGGTGGAAGTATGTCAGTGATGCCACAAGCCTTGACAACTCCGAAATAGCCAAGAATAAGGCTGCCATGTCGAAGGAAAAGGTCACTCCACTTGTCGCTCAGATCACAGCACTCATGGATCTTATGAAAACACTGAAGAGTGACACCGACACGGGGCTCAAGAACCCGTTGCTCAAGGTTGCCAAAACTGGAGCGTACCCTTTCTTCTACCGTTCTCGAGACCCTACAATCCTCGTAGGAGGTATCGAGAGCGGCTGGTCAACCGACTTTGTGGAGAAGGTCAATGTCAGATTGGCCGCGCAGGTCTTGCAACCTGAAGACTATGGCAGCTCTGTCTCCCCATCTGACAAACTGATTCCCTTTCAACAACTTGTCTCATCATCTCTTTCAAAAGGGTCCAAGGATGTATCTTCTGTCCTGAACACACTGTTAAATGAGTTTTACACGCTCGAATCTCGCTATGATTCCACAGATGCACCTAATGGCAAGACTTATCCTCAGTTCCACGATGACAAAACGCCTCATCGCGACGCCCAAGGTCCGAAACAACCATGGCGAGATGATTGGGGAGATAAACAACCATGTAAGTCCGGAGTCTTCGATTCTGTCTCTCTCGAAGCTTCACAGTAACACTGACATCATTTTCTAAGGGTTTCCGTTGTTCGCTGAATGGGAAGTTGAGTACACGCATATTCCTTTTGAGCACTGGAAATTGGATGAGCAGACAGCCCGTCTTTCCGCCAATCCCATGACACGATATGGCGTGTCTCTCTATAAGCCTGGAGATAAAGACAAGAAGACCGAGGTTCCACTGTGGGAGCAACTGCCGGCCAAGCCAGACCAGCGTATCCTCTCGGGTCGCGTCTTGATTCTGCCGCAGCCAAGTTTTTCCCTTCAGGCCAAGGTTGCACAGCTCTTCAGTAGCACGCCACAGGTCATCTTCTATCCTAAGGAAACGGATCCAGAGAAGCAAAAGACTCTGGAGGCAGAGAGGCGTAAGTGGATCTTGGACAACCTCAGTCAGCTTTCGTACTTGTCCGCGCCACTGTCCGGCATGACGGACGGACTCCTTACCCTATCTCAGGGCAGCCACGTCAAGCCACTGAACAAGACCGTGGACCAGCAAGGCAATGAGAGCTTGGACACCATAAAGGCTGCCTTGTTCAAAGACGCTGGCTTCACGGAGGAGACTGTGCCGCTTATTGAGGGCCAGTCTGCTCTGACTCCTTACGCCAAAATGGTCAATCTCGTTAACAACAAGTTCTGTCCCTTCAAGCCAGTCACTCACGGGCAGATGCGCTTTCGCAAGTTCAACATTGTCGACAAGTTCGGTCAGACACTGGCAGCCATAGATCCCATACCCCGTCTTAAAAACCCACCTTCTCTGTACCCGAGCATCAGCGACTTTTACGAACCTCAAGTCATCACACAGAACAACGAAGTGTATGCAAACACAATTCAGCAGGCCAAAGAGGGTCAATGCGAGTATATCCAGATCCCTCCACAGATCAACCAGAACGTCAGACTCAATGCGCAGTTCGTCACGCGTGCTGTGGAAGACACACCGGATATGTACCCTGATCTCGATGGTGCCAAGCGTGCACCATGGCGCCCAGCTTCCGAGTGGGAGAACCCAGTTTGGGGTTGGGTGATTGTGAACTATGCGGACTACGGCATCCAGTTCTTCCTTCCAGACGGCACTTTCTATCGCGAGGTGCGCTTTGGAGGTCCCCTTGGAGCCAGTGTCCAGCCCAAGTGGATTCCCTTTGCTCGCGACCCAAACCTGCCTGATACCGATCCCTCCTATATGCAGATTGATGCACTCATTACGAAACTCGCAGATCCAAAATATCTCGCAAAGTTCTGGCACATGATCACAACGGCGCAGGACAATCTCGCTGCAACTCCCAGTGCATATGCGCAGTTCCTCAACTCGATTGTCGGCAGACCCGTCGCTCTTGTCAACATGGGTTGGTCACTGGAGCTTGATAGTCCGCCACTGGATTGCCAAGCTGATACCGAAAGCTCGTCCCCGGAACGTCATTTGACCAACTACCAGTTCCAGGTCCGTCTTGGAGATCGGGACAGTCAATATGATGGACTCGTAGGGTACTTTGATCTATTGCCATCGTCCACGCCGGACTGGAATTACAAGGAGCTCGACTTGACTCACATCAACACGTTCTTTGCCGAGGCCGAGATCAAGAAGGATGACGACAAGCTAAAGTTTGTTGACAAGAAAAAAGATGAGAAGAAGAAGACGGCTCCACTAGGACCGCCTCTGACCATGCTTACAACGGATAC
This sequence comes from Fusarium tanahbumbuense, assembly GCA_012977735.1. Taxonomy (NCBI): domain Eukaryota; kingdom Fungi; phylum Ascomycota; class Sordariomycetes; order Hypocreales; family Nectriaceae; genus Fusarium; species Fusarium tanahbumbuense. The sequence continues at coordinate 34,466 of JAALXH010000090.1, read as the reverse complement.
GTACCCTCGTTTCACACCTCATTACATATCCCCCGTCCGCCCGGCAGATCAAACTTCGGCAGCCCCTCCCAAAAAGCCTGGTTTCTATCAGAACGAACGCAACAACGAGCTTAAAGTCTACGGCGCCCTGATAGATCCTTTCACCGCTGTACACGGCTACTCCTCTTTCCTTCCACCCCAAGCACTCGAGTTACCACCTTGGACTTGGCAGCAGGCGATGAACACTATGACTGCTTTCTTCCATGCGGGACCGCTCAACTTGGCCATCAATTCTCTACCTGTGTATGATGAGAAGAGAGAGCTCACTCAGAAGAATTGGCGTGACGTCCCGCCCATTTCGCTTGGTATTCCGAACTTGGGTGCGGGTGAATGGAATTGGTTACAGCCTTATGTCAGGGATCCAAAGAAGAGCGTACCTGGTAATGAACCACTCCCACCAGCTGAGCCTCTTCACACTCCTGTCGCCCCCACAGACACCACGACCACTGTTGCCACAACTACAAGCGGTGATGGTGCCCCTACTTCACCTGTGAGAACTGATCCTCCTCCTCCTCCTCCTGTCCCACCCACTTTCAACTCTTTCGGTATCGACAAAAGAGGTGACTTGACAAAGCCTGGGTTTCAGAAGGGTCCGTATGTCGCGACTGAAGGGTATCTGCAGCTTAGGACGCCTCTTACTACGAAGGAACCTTCGAACGCAGTTCCACCAGGACCAAAGCCAGGCCCAGCCTCTCTGCCGGGAGCTGGTACGGAAACTGGTGTAGTGGGAGGAAGTACTGTGGTGACGCCTCCTATTGTGCCGCCGCAAGGTGCATAGTTGGGATTGATCGATGGTGATTTATGATGGGAATTGTGTTATGTTTGTCTGAATTTATTGTATGCAGAGTAGTAATATAGCTCTGAACTTTTAGAGATTGAAGAATATGTTATCCTACATGAAAGTCATTTGCCTTCCACATCGAGTAATGACACAGGTGTTTGGTTTGATGTCTAGAAGAACCACCTTTCCTTCAGAAACTTAGCATAAAGTCAAAGAAAATATTACTGGAATAGTCCGTGATTAGCTGTAATCTAGGTCACTGAATTAGGTCTACGTGAGTAACATGGGTCTTGTAAGACAACCAATCTTACTGCTGTTCTTATCGCCTGTCGCTTTCGATAAGCTTATCGATAAACCACTTTGGGAAGTATATCAAGCCCCGTGTTATTCCCGTCGTTTTTGTATCGTCAGTCTCAGTATCCGTACATTAATAATGAATCTACAACACAGTAAATGAGAATGACAAAGAAAAGGGGCTCAACAGTAGTAAATGGTTGATGCTCTCAGCTGTAGTTTCCGCTTCACGTTGCGGCTGCGCCTGAATTGATCTATTCTGAAGCTATTGGAGTCCAGGTCAGCTTCGCGAATATTCTTCAGGGTCCTTGCAGTCTAGATCAGCTTAGTACCCAATTATATGGGCTGACAGATAAAGTTATCTACACTAAAAACAAACTATTGAAACTAGCATTGCAGGGATACACAGCACTAGACTTCAAAAGTAAACAAAAGACAAAAGGAATATTAAATAACTACAGATCAAGAAGGAATATATAATATCACAGCTTTACATGTCTGTCTTTTGATGTTCTTTCACTTTTCTTGTCCTTGTTGCAATCTCCATTACCATGTCTCGCTCTTTGGTACTTTTCGCCATTGCAGGTCTGGCTGTAGCTGGACCATGCAAACCCAGCATCTCCAGTTCCCTGGTTCCAGAAGCCACTCTTTCCTATCCATCCACTATTTCTTCTGAAACAACTGCTCCAATCTCCATCGTTGAGACTCCGCTATCTTTTTCTATTGAAACAACGGCATTGACCCAAGACGACGCTACAACTACATCCGTCGCTTCTGATACTACCATCTTATCCACTGAAACTACCATGGCCGAAACAACAATTGGTACTTCCACCGACGTTGTACCTGAGACAACAACTACTGCTGATATTACGACCGATATTACTACGCTCACTTCAAGCGAAGAACCTGCTGCAACTACTTCAGCAGCCACAGAAGAGCCGTACGAATGTTTCGGTTCCATCAAGATCCAGCATGACCATTACATCGGTATCCGTGGTGGATATATGGGCATCAAGAGTTGGAGCGGTTGTGCTCAACTCTGCGAGGACTCTCCCACGTGCTATACCTTTAGCCACAATTCATTGGAGAACTGCTGGAATGGTGGAGTGGATGATATAGCAGTTCAGGGTGACGGCGACGGCTGGACAAGTGGTATAAAGACGAGTGGTTCGGAAGCATCTTGTCCTAATAATGCTGCTCCCACTACTGCAGTAGCCACTGCTACTGAAACTGCCCCAGTAGATTAAGTCTAGATATCTACGGAACTCCTCTGTAAATATTTATATATAGTTTGTATTAATTTTAACATTTTTTTAATAATAAAGAACATGCATTTTCTGTACAACACTTCACTACACTTATATTATGTAGAACTAATAAAAGGGACCCAATGGCTACTGTAGAGTCTCTTATACAGATTGTATACGTTTCTCTGGAAGTAATGTGTTTTTTGAATCGATTGAAATCAAAGGCTGGCCCTCTTCAACGTAGTCTTAGTGCACGTTTCTTACTATAATATCTGTTAAAACTCTGTTACCCTGGAACGCACCTCTAAACCCGAAAACGCACTGCGTTCCTTATTTCCGTAATGTCACCTGATTAAATAAGTCCTAAATAGGCATAGTTTAGACTCACCTCTGAAAAGAGGGGAAGCTATCAGCAGATAACCTCGATCAATCAATCAACATTCAAGCTACGATTTAACAGTACTATTAGCAGTTCTAACCTTATTTTTAATAATAATATTATTAACTTTAATTCTATAATACTTAGATATATAGTTATAAGCTACGATTTTAGTATAATTGTGTAGTCTAGTAATAGTATTTCTAAATTAATTAGTTTCTTACACTTTAAAGGGGGATTCTTCGACAATGGCTAATCGCATATCACTAAGTACAGAGACAACGATAATGCGGTATCATAGCCATGGACCGACTCAGTAGAGATCCTGGATCTTAGAGATCACTTTCCAGGGGTTGTCGAGACTGTACGCTTGGGCTAGGAAAGAGATTGCTCCAGTAGTGAATGACCCAAACGCTGGTTAATATTCTACAGGACCATTGGTATCAGCCTTGACATCAAGAGCGTGAACAGTGATGGATATGCAGATCTCCGACGGGTTCGTTGTTCTGAATAACTGGTTCATAGTTGATAACAGCTTTAGAATAGTGGACATGTGTTACACTCAAAACAACACGGCATGTGAGAAACATTGAGTTCCAGCTGAATCTCCTTTGATTGACTGTTTATCTACCAAATGGCCCTCCAGTTTATTTATCTTGATTCCCAAACACTCAAGCTCTGATCAAACTAGGTAGGCAGGTGAGAAAGTCTCTAGAAGCCATCATAGGTGCCACCGCAACTTAAATTCAATCGTAACCTCGGTAACCTCGATGACATATTCCGGTTCGAGCTATTTCTCAACGATGGGTTGGTCACGGTAGTGAGTGATGTTCGGGTTGTCCGTGGCCTGATAGAACAAGTGAATGACTCCATTGGCGCCAATAGCAGTGAACTGGCTGGAGGGGTCAGGGTTGGTCTCTGCTCCGAGCTTCTTGTGGCTACCCCAGTTGCCTGCCTTGTCCTTGACAATGCGGAACAGGTTCATGAACTTGTCCGTGTAGTACAAGTAAGCGTATCCTTCATAGTAGGCGACAGCGAGACTGGTGTTAGGCATTGCACCCCCGGAATCTTCGATGAAGATAGCTGTTGAGAGCTTTGTCAGTATTGCCATCTGTTTACGGATGTGTATCACGTACGCTGCTTGATATTGACTCGGTATTCGACGAGCTGAGCCTCAGCATTGTCCTGGTAGATAATAGACCTCCCTTTATTGGCTGTGTCGTAGAAGGCAGCAAGGGAGCAGTCTGGGTCGACGTTGAGGTGGGCAACAGTTTTCTTATTGCCGGTCGTCACCTCGTATTCGACGATATCGACCTTTCCGGTATCGGAACCCCTTGACAAGTGGGATCATGTTAGTGCGAGGGCCTTTCTACAGTGTCTATTGCAATTCAGGAGCAGGAGGGATGACATACCTGAGGTAGTAGGCCCATGCGCTGTTGCCGCCCTTGTTGCCGTCCTTGTTGGATATGATGGTAGCGGTGGTGTTGGTAATGTTGGTTTGGTCAATAACCTTATAGACAGGGCTCACGATAGAGATATCGTTGACAGTGGGCTTTTCACATTGATCCTTGGGCTTGTGCTTGGTGATGGCTACAACGAGATTGAGCCCGTTCAGAACTGCGCTCCCAATCTCGGACTTGACAGGAATGATACCGGTGTATGCATCACTGGCAGCCTCGAAGAAGCTCAGCGGGTCTTCCTCGTTGGCCGAGTTCTTCAGAGAGATACCCAGGTTATCCTGGTTGTTCACGTAGAAGAGCTGGAGGCCCTTTTCAGTTGAGTCGCTGTTGTTCTTTACTACCGCGAGAGGAGCCATGTTGGCGGATTGAATCACCCTGAAAGAGAGGTTGGAAGTAAAGTGAAGAAAGTGTTTGTAGTTGATGATGTTGATGAGACTGATGAACTGAAAGTCAACTCGGTGAACATGGCCCCTTTTATATGTTGTTGAGGACCTCTATTGACAGATTGAGATGCTAATGAGCTTATTATTACTAGCATATGCATTCACTTGTGATTTTCCTCCCCAAGTTCCCACTCGCGTCCAGACTCCCATCGTGACTGAAGCTCTCGACTTCCAAAGACTCACTGGAATCCTGACTGGCGTCGGCCAAGTCCATGATTGCCTCCAGTTTCTCAAAGCCTCTCGTCACTTTAGGTAAGAAATGCAACAAGTCACCGAATATCACCTCCTGGCGTTTTCGAAAACGGAGTGTGATTGCGAACTTGCCGCAGCTGAATGTGAGACCTTTCCCTTGTAGCGGCGAGAGTGAAACAGAGGCAATAGTAGTTCTACGGGTATATTTCCTCTTGTGATTGTGATAGATGAGAGAATGGTCTCGGCTCGTGTCAATCTGCGTAACCTTGGTGGAATCACGCGAGATCGTCTATTCTCGGCATATTCAGCTAGCCACAGGCACAAGCCTGGAAAGCCACTTCGTTTCCCACGCGGCTAAAAAACGGTTGAGGTGATGTCGATCCAAAGTGTTCTACTAACTTTATGCACATGCCGCTCTCATGTCTACCCCGCATCTTATAACCACCCCCAATCCTACCTCATCCCACCCATGATCGACTAACCCCTGTAGAATCATCCTCCTACTGTACCGGGGTGAATCACATTGCATCTGCTTTTGTGACTGGTTGAGTTTGACTACGATATTAGATTCCATCTGCAAGCATTACTCCACAATCCAGATCACCTTTCCACACCACACTCCTTGCTTGACACCAGGCTGCAGGAATTGTGATATCCATGCTGAACTGAGCTTTCCATACAGAGATAGCAGGAAGAGCTAGTGACTTGCTGCAGCTGGAACGACTGGGTATCTGGCAGTAATTGATCGACGTAGCTTGTGAGCACGTTGTTTGGCTGTCCTACCTCCTCTACTACTCTTGTGTTTAGAATTCGTCAATCAGTGTGTCCACAGGCGTCAGACAAACCCCAAAGTCGAGACTTCCGTTGCTATCGTTTGTAAGAGACTTTCCATCTAAGTCAGAAACTCCAATACTGTCTATCCCATACTTCACCATACTGTTGCTAGCAGGATCTCTGCTTGATTTCACAGTAACTAAACCAATTGGTCTTTCATGGCTTGAGCTATCCTCTCTTCAAGATCAATAGAAGTTCTACTGAGAAACTCTACCACTACCAACAACAGCCATGGTACTGTATCCTGGTGGCGGTCCAGGCCGGAGCACGGCTATCAACTCTCCTCGGCATCTTACAATTCGTAATACCAAACGCATCGTCACGGCCGCGCAGACAGCTCAGCGATTCCCTCTTTCGTTTGCCGAAGTTCCCGAGACTGCTCTTGCAACAGTTCAGTCGACTCTGGCAACAGCAACATCAGATGACGTGAAGAGCAGGTCCTTTGCTCTTGCAGCCGCTGCGCCGCCCACAAGCGAAGTGTCCAGCCAGGAGAGCGATGATGACAAGCTCAATGTCAAACTCGAGCCCGGACAGGAGCAGATATTCTCTTACTGGATCCCAGGTCTCAAGGCTGGCAAGGAGCATCACATAAGTGTTACTCAGACCATCGATGGTCACAAGCCTAATGATCCGCCGCTACAACTGAAGTCGGACAAGACATTCTTTGTAGAAGCACCGCAGTTCTCGCTTCCCGAAGACGCTATTCACTCAATCTACCCACCTCAAGGATATAGTGATGATGCTCGAATACTACCTCATGTCGTTCTCACAGATCCTCACTTGCCGTGGGAGAGAATAGGAAGTCCCAGCGCCGAGGGCCATGATGAGATGGCCGGTGGTCGCCCGCGTACCAAGGTACCCTGGCTGGTTCTGTGTTCTTTCACCCACGAAGAGCTCGCGCTACCTCCAGAACACTTGAACGGCGCCGATACCATCTTCGCAGGAACGAGCAACGGTCTCGCTAAGCCTGTTCAGCAATCAAACACCATGACCCTCAGCATGGGCGTTGCAGATCTATTGGCCACGGCCAAGACTCAGACACCAATAAAGAAGGATAGTGTGTCAGGCTCTTTCGAGAAAGCACGAGGTGATTTCGTTTTCTTGAAGAAAGAGATGTATCTCAACTTATTCGGCAACTTTGACGAGAATGGTGTCCGTCAAGAACCTCCAGTAATCAACACCGTCCCCTACGGTCTCCTCGCTCATGTACGTCACGTCAATGCTTCTGGAATGGCATTGGCTGGAGTTGAGGACTCTGTTGTCTTTTCTCTAGTTATTGGCAATCGCGCTGGGCCAGTTGACGTGAAGATACCGACCACTGTGTCCGTACATCTTCTGTCTATTGAGGGGGTCGAGGAGATGCCGCTGTCCTTTGAAGAAACAACTGAGTATGTGGCCATGTATTCTCTTTACAGCTGGAACTATACTGTAAATCCGCCTGGAATGGTCAATGTCTACGAGTCCTTTACCAACTTAGGCAGCACGCTCGGCGTGCTTCGTCCCCCGATGGAAACTTTGAAGCCACTTCTACCACCGGAAGAGAAAGACCCAAACCAGGAAAGGACCAAGGAAGAATTGCGTGTTGGTGCACGAATGAATGATGGGTACTCAATCGTCAAGCACAGACTGCAGACGGGTGAAGACACGGTAGCCTTCTTTAGAGGTCCATTCACACCAACCGTGGTAGACAAGACAGCTCCAATCTGGGATCGATGTTCCAATTCTGGTCAGGATTTGCAAATCCTGGACCCAATCCTGGGAATCATGGATATCACCTACTCTTCAGCCTGGCAACTGGGTCGTGTTCTAGCCCTCGGCGATGAAGGCTTCATTACAGCGCTGGGAAGGCTCAGAACGGCCATCCACAAGCCAGCAATGAAGGAAGCTGAGATTGAAGCTATTCGAGCAATCAACCCTAATGCCTTCCGAAGCAAGCAGGATCTCCTGTCAGACCTACCAAGTCTAGTCCAGGGACTGACTGATATCCAGAACTTGGGAGCAACACCGGAGCACATAGCATCTTCGTTGCCAAACCCTGCCGACGATGACATTGGCGATGATGAAGGTCCTGATGATGGCGGCAGCAATGCAGATACTGCTTCTCAAACGGCTGATGACCCTCAATTTGCGCCGGGTGGTATCAAGAAGCGTTGGCACAGACGACGTCTCCCACGACGTGAGATCCCCGACCTGGCCTTCTCTGCGCCTCGCATCCAGTCCCGATACCCTGGTGCAGCGGAGAAGTCTGCCGAAAGGTTATCTGCGAGCACTGACGGTGGCGTTTATGACGAGACCAATATGCCGGCCTCGACAGACTGGATGGTAGTCATGACATGGCTTCTCGGCAAGATGTTCCTCGAAGGTGTCCCTGCGCATTATCTCATCACGGACCCTTCACATCTGCCTGAAGAGAGTCTTCGCTTCTTCTACATTGATCCCAACTGGGTTGAAGCCCTACTCGATGGCGCCCTTAGCCTTGGAAACCATCGCGGCCTTGATGAGGACCGTGTTGCCATTAAGAAGGCGTTCAATCGCCACATCTCCAGCACCCCAGAGCACACAGACTTCACTCCACAGATTCCGACATACGGCTTCTTCCTACGATCAGATCTTGTTTCCATGTATCCAGACCTCAGGGTTACTACACTGCCACCACCAGAGACGTTACCCCCTGGATACAAGGACCGCGCTCCATTGCTACGCCACACTATCATCGCCGACGGGGTTATGTTTGGGTTACTCGACCGTGCACCTAGCTCGGAAATCTTCACTGGGCTGGTCTTCACCCAACCTCCACACCAGCAGCGATTTGCAGTGGGTAGTAGCCTTGATGATAAGCACCTTACCATCAACATTCGACGACAATACACCACGCCAGCGCCCGGTCAGACACCAGACGAATGGAGACATAGCCTCCTCCCGCCACCGATTAACAATAACCCCCTCAAAGCGGAGACCATTAAGGATAACTTGTTTATCTGGGGCTCCAAGATTGGGCTTAATGATATCCGTACATTGCGCATTCCCCAGTACGCTGCTAAACAACTCGATGTACTGCAAGGTCCCTGGCCAAAGGGCCCGGATGACCCCAGAACTCCTCCTTCTGGGGGGGAGCTGAGTCCAGAAGGAAATCGCTATTTCCAAGATGATGCGACATCTTCGGCACTGTTTGCTATGCAGCTCAGTGATCCCAATTACACTCTCACGGTTCAGTTCGAGGGTGATACTACTGCCGGTGCGAAGCTGACATCACTGCTTCCTCCTGGACCGCCAGTCGCTGGTTCCTCGGCAGCCAGATCGGCTCCCAGAATGAGCAGTACCCCTCTGACGATTGCTAGTAGCACCCCGCGAACACTGAACATCCTCAAGCCTCCTATTGTGCAAAGGCTTCTGGTATCACCGGATAGTGAAGCTGTTGCTGCTACTCTGGAGAAGGGAGAAGACAGTACGGATGATAATGAAAGCTCAGGTGCAGAGAGCCACTCAGATGACGAGCGCTTCTCTCATCCACCAGGCTACGTACCTCCCATTTCAGGGACCTCTTGTCATGGCCCACACGTAGCACAAATCCCCGAGATTGCGACAGTGTCTGAAGCGCCTACTGAGGGGGAAGACGATGAAGATTCTTCAGAGATGGACACCCCGTCATCTTCCAGCGGAGGAGTAGCACAACCGAGGGTTACCGCCCTCTCGGTGGCCAGAACTAGAGCTCCTGCTACTTCACCATCCCGTGCTCTAAGATCTCTCGGCAGAGGCGAGGATCCTGCAGGAATGCCCTATTTCGCCATCACCGTCTACACCCGTGGTGTCAGATCCAGCGTGATCGAGATCCCTCGAGACCCGACTCAACAACTATCCCAAGATCTCATCTTCTCCATCCAATCCAAAGGCAACAACAACGGAGACGCTTGGAAACTCATGGAACTCAGCTTGACCATCCCCTTTGGCCAGCCTAACTCGGCTATTAAAGCCGCTACTGATCCTTCGACTGCCAAATACTCCCTCATGTCCCAGTACACCGGCCCTGGTGCTACCATGCTCAGTAATCTCCGCTTCAACGTCCTAGTAGCACTGGTGACCAAGGATGACAAGCCGGCCTTACAGCTCCGGCTTCTACCCAGAGCCAAAGATGGGTACATCCGGATTGATAAAGTTGAAGATATTAGTTTCCTATTGGCTTTGGCGGATATCAATCGCTGGGACGGCCAGACTCCAAGGGATCCGCAGCCAAAGGACGTACAACCGGCGCAGACGACGGCGTTTAAGCAGCTACATTTTAGCAATGCGGTCAAGGCGCAGTACTATCCGAGGGAGAATTGGAACCAGCCTAGAGCTCAGGATTTGGATATTACCGTATATTACTCCGATTAGTCAGTTGATACAAATTAGCTACCAAATTGAAGGTAGATGATACTATGACTTACTATCCATATTGTCGAAAGTCGTTTTGTTTCAAAAGATGTCACGACACAAGGTAAATATTTAGGGAAACCTCCATGGAAGTCTTTCAGTTGCATAGTTTGCCTTCATGTCAAACTCAACATGTTGCAAGCAACAATACCAGCAAGTTTATGGTACTCAAGCTGTGTAACAATTGTGTGTTTAGTTATTGAGAAACCAAGAAGATAACCCGCTAGAAACAGCGAACTTGGTTTGACTTGGTTGCTCCTCTAGGAACCTCCTCCCTGTACCCATCATAGCCTGTCCTCATCAAGTCAGGAACACTCGAGCAACTACCTGTTTAACGCGGGGGAGCCAGATGTATCCGTCATCCACCACAGTCTGTATCCTCCTCCAACCCCTCTTTTCTTTCAATAGCTCAACGATCGGCTTTCTGCGCATGTTGAGATGTATGGCTTGATTGTCAACCCATATTTGGGCCCTGATGCATATTCCTTGCTTCACTCGCGATACAGCAAAAGGCGAGAAGCAGCAAACAGCTGAAGGGTGTGTGTTTTCTATAGGTAAACATCTTCGAAGATCATGTATAACGAAGGGTATAGGTATCAACACTTGTGGTGTGAGCCCCTCTCAAAGCGAAATATCAACACCTCGCACAACGCATCACATATGAATTGCATACAGCTATCCAGCTACGCTGTCTCAGTTCAGAAGCGCTTTGGTCACATTCAACCACAGAGTGGCGTACTAAAAGGGAATATCACTGCCTCCTCTCAGCAATCGGACGTCCGTTCTAATGTCCAATGCGTCCGAGTGAAGTCAAGACAAGGTCGAGTTGTGGCGGATTCTTGACTGAGACATGGGATGTTGTCAGATTCTGTGGCGAGCTGAATACTTGCATCAATATGTCTTGTGACAAGGTTTCAAATGAGCAAGTTTGTGGAGTATTTCTGGATATGTATGTGATGTGTAAGATGTCGACATCGAAACCTGGTGCTTGAATAGAGTATAGTTCATCAAGAACGTTGTGACGCTAGCTCATGCATACCTCAGCCTGCATACATCAATCGTCCCGCCTTCTAGTTATTACCGGCTCCAACGGGCCCGGGCCGCGGCCGCCATGGTCTGTAGGCATAACTCAAAACGGTAGAGTGCAGTTCGTAGTGTGCGGGGTGAATGAGACAAAAAGATAAGATCCGTCAACACATTCCGTTAGCGGAATGGCGGTTTACCTACCCTGCAGGGATCTGTCACATTAACTATTGAGTTTTGGCGGTTTTGGGACGGGCTGAATCTGCACTCTATTTGTCTTGATCACATTCTTTTCTCGCACATCGTTTTATCGTCAACAAGCAGCTGAAATACCAGGCTTGATGCGAGGTTGGAAGATCCATATTCAGAAATAGCATGCTGATGCTGGTCACATATCCAGCCTATACGAGCACTGGTCAAGGTGAAGCTGTGATCTTTGGTAGTGACAACACGGCACATCAACATCACGCTGGCATTCGCAACATTATCTTCCAATCATTGAATTGTGCGAGCGACTCCATATCACTGCCGGCATGCTATGCCATCTCAGTGTCACATTCGTCCCCGGTACAGCCCAGAAGAGGCACTTGTGGGCTTTGGAAACATGTTCCCCAACCAGTTGCGCACATCCTAATCGCCCGGGGAACCAGACCAGAACAGATCCTTCCCTTCCTGCTCTAGTCTGCGCCCTGTTCCTCGACGTCGAGAAATTTCAGCTCGAGATCTTTTGGACCAGCATCGGTGAGCATGTCGCCAAGAGCTTTGACTACGTCCTCCTGACTGGTGGGCGAGATAATGACCGAAACGTCGTCGGAGACTATGTTCCAGAGGTAAAACTTGCCACCCGAGGTGAAGAGAAACTGATCACCTCCGTCGCGCGGATCGATACGCATGAGAGGCGTGGGGTTATCCAAGCCTCGGTCTGCAGCTGCTTGCTTGCCTCGCACGCCGTCGGCAAAGTAGTAGTCGGCCTGCATCTCGTCGGGGTCTGATGTCCACCCGTCCGGGGCTTGGATGGTCTGGAATGAGATGGAGGGCATTGTTAGAAACGAGAGTAATGCAGTGTGAGATCTTGATCACGCTGAAGAGTTCTTACAGAGGCCATTGAGAAAATGTGGAAATGACTATGGTCAAGGTCGAAGATGTGTGGTCTCAAGTTTGACACCCGCCGGGTCCCTTGAGAATTGTGATATAATTGTGCGGGTAGTATGGGAGTACGAAAGGTGGAGTGCTAAAGACGGGTAGTTGGTGCTGATTGACAGCGGTCTGATGCAGTGTATTTATAGGTATTCTTGCTGCTGTATTCCCTACGTCATTTCTTATAATTAGTGTTCAACCTAGCACGGGCTACTTTAGCTACTAACCTACCTACGCTGCTACACCAAGGGTCCATCAATCTCCATGTCGTCAACATAACACTGTTACAAACATCAATTTATTTCCAAAAGTTTACAAAAAATCATCCATCTATCTATTTCCAAGGACACGAAGCTATGGATAGACCGGGCAAGGGCAAGGGCCCCCAGGAGCCCGTTTACTTGGTGATGAACCTTGCTGTTGGCGGAAACCCGCTCAATCCCATCGACGCATATACTTGGACATCTGACAAGGTCAGTATAATCTCGACTTTGAGGCGAGGGTTTACCTAAAGACTCCACGAGGCTAATGTTCAATACCAACAATAGATTGTCGCTTGGATCAAGTCCGTAGTTGAGAGAGCCAACAAAAAGCTTCCGCCAAAGGCTCCCCAAGATGATGGCAAGACCACAGAGCCTTCTGTCAACGGTGATAACAAAGATCCGCCAGCGAAGGACCCTCCAGTCAAGGACCCTCCAGTGTTCGCGGGTGTGGATCTCACAACCGAGCAGATTGAGATGATCAACAAGATGGCCCAGTACATTTTTGATCTCAAGTATGTTTGATTGCACCTTCACAAGTTGTCTTCAATAGTTATAGCCCATGCTAACTCTCGCGGTGGCTCAGGCTAGGAGGACCACTGTACTTAGGCACATTGGGCAACTTGGGTCCAGCCCATCACTTCTCCCGCAGCCTCCAAAGCAAGTCCCCGAGACTCTTCAACGCGAAGGAAGAGACGTGGGTAAAGCTCAATTTTCGCAACCTGTACGATGCCCTTGGCGCGTTTCTAATGGTCGTCGGTATCTTGCAAGACAAAATGACCAAAGTCAACTTTTTTCTTCCCTTGACTGCCATGTACGCCAGGTGGTGCGCAAAAATGGGTGGTCACCATGACAGCGTGAAGGTTGGCATCGATGCTACAAAGCGTCCCGGGCGATGGCCAACTGTTTATCAGTGTACATGGCTGGCTCGTGGTACCTCAAGAAGCGAGGGTGGCTTTAAGTATGAATTCTGCCTAGGAGCCTCAATGGGAGGCGTCGATATCAACAAGAAAGTGCCAGGCGTTGGGCCGGAATGGCTTGAGAGGCTCCTGAGCGCACGTTTGGACATGCTCCGAGATGCTCGTGCATTTGATGAGAAGGAATACAAAGAAGGTAAACTGGACGACCCACCACACACTGCCAATTCGAGCTGGGGCAACTGTGCTGAAGCCTATCCTTTTGCAACAATGTTCAGGTAAGCTGATGTCTTTCACCTTGTGCTGTGTCAGGTTCATCTTGTCTCCAGATCAGCGATTGACTAACATAAATCATAACAGGGAAGTTGAGGAGTGGCAGCACGTCAGTGGGGTGGCTCTTCAAAGGGGTTTCTTTGAAAGCGCCGCCGACAAATACGACCTGGGAAAGATAAAAGCAGGCCGTTGTATCTGGGGCCCCTGCAACAATTGCAAATATATGCTGAAAAAGCGCTGGAAGGTGGAATATGCAACTATGAGCCAAAAATGGGATCCGATGGTGAACATGAGATAGATGAATAGCTTCGGCGGCTTGCACAGTAGCAGAGTTCGTTTACATGATGATTAGGAGTCCACAGTTCTTTTAAAGTGAATTTTTCTTGAGATTATTTGTCACGTTACATGAAGCTTTCATTAACCAACCATTTCCAAGTCTCATGTATTCGTATCGTATGGATACAGTTCCGAGGCTACAAAGTAACATAGTTGTGAATTCGTATGAGGCCTGGGAATAAACCCGTGCGAGATCAGAAAACGATAAGATTAACGATAAGATCAGCGATAAATGGCAGCGCATAGTTCACTACCCTATAGCTAGTACCTACTCATATCTAACAACGGAAGAATTTTCATTCAGACTTTACATTATGAATACAAGGAGTGTACAGAATGTAAGCTTCAAGTGATCTGTATGGTACTGTTAGTGGAGAGTTCATCGCCTGCCTGTCTGCTCCCCACATTCTCTGAAGAGAATTCGAATCTACACTCTCTATGCCACAGTCGGGATAGTCTTTGCTATTCAGCCTTTGTCGCGTTCTAAAACAGAAGAAGTCTTAGAGATCATCTGTACTAAGCAGAGGTCAATTGCTCTTAAACCTAGTCGCAGACCAATACAACTGCACGCTCTAGACCTTTTTATACTCCTCGATAGTAAATAAAGCTGCCTGATCATGGTGATCCTGAGTCTGGTGCTGGCGGCTTGTGGTGACCATGGGACTTGGGAGGTTTAGTTGCTTGAAAGCGTTGCTAAAATAGGTAGAGAGTGTTCTGAACTTGATAAGGCATCTGCGCGCATAGATGTTCGCAGTTGGGACGGTGATGTCTACTACCTAGCAATGAATGGATCAATTCCTGTCTTGAAACGCCTGTCTCCGAAGTTCTTCTGTGAGAAGCTGAGGTCTCTGAGATTCGCGGATGTCTCTCATAGTGTTCAAAGCGACGTAGAGTGCTCAGGGCACGTAACACCAACTCGTGGCATATCGCTAAGCACGATTTACGATGGGGTACTTACCGACAGACGTTTCATGTTATGGTGTATTGTGGCTCCTGAATGATCTCTTCGAGCTCTCGAAGATCCTCTTCACAACTGGAGCAAGGACAATCCAGCAACTCTCTAAAGTCAGGGGGAGTTCCGCCAAGAGTCTCCTGGACCTGCTCCCACGAATTCATCCGTGGATCAACAGGCCTCATCCAAAAGACGCCAAGCTCCATGGCATCTGTTGCCCAGATCCGAAGGTCTGGGGTGTTAAGTACCGAGATACCGAACTCCGGCGTCCAGGGATACCCGGTCTCGATCGAAGGGCCCTTGAAGTACTTGTAGACATACAAGCTGAGATACCAGCATTTTGTTGCCATCAAAGGCGGCATGTTAGCACGGTTGGAAATGAAGAGATCTAGTATGTCGTCTTTGTGCATTTTATCAAGGCCTCGGCAGTCATCGGTCTGGTGAGACCATGTGTTGCATAAGGCACACCCATGGACGTAGCCATCGTTTCTTGGGATCATGCATTTTGCAATTGTATGCCCCAATCGTGTACAATTTCTGCATTGTACCGGGCTACGCCTTCGAGCGAAACGATTGGGAGGTCCCCATACAGGGTAGTCGACCTCGTCCTCATGTGGTTGCGGCTCGAAGTTAGTGTTGGGTTGGTAGGGCATCGTGATGGTATTTATCTAAGTTCCTGAACGTCAGCTATCAAGTCGTAGAGTCGAAACGAACACATTCAATCGTGGTGGTATGCCTGGGGGGAGATCCGATAAGAAGGCGGGAAGGTGAAGCGAGAAAGGAACAGAGGAGGGTGGTCTTTAAATATGGAAAGCCGAACGAAACTCCAATACCCAAAGGCTGCAGATCTAAAGCTTGAAGCGCATTGGATAAACCTTAGAGCTTGCTGAAGTGCAAAGACAATGTCCGGTAGGTTAGATGAAACATGGTTTGAGAAGATGCTTTGAGCTGACCAAATGGATGATAGCGAAGCAGGTGAGACGTCCGTATGCGTTCCAGAGGTTAATCTTTCGAACGGGACATTTTGATCGATCATGGGAAGTCGCAAGCCATTCTGCGATGTGGTCTGTATTTCAGCAACGACGGATGGACACTCGTCTAAAATGTTGTTTGTAATTACAAGACGAACAAGACATGCATCACACCGGATTCCATTGTTCATGAAAAGACCCCCATCATTCCCAGGCATGTTGCGGAGCCTTCACCCTGTTCTTCGTCGAAGCCGATGGAGTTGTAATCGGTCGACCGTCGTAAATCCCGCCACGAAAGGTCCATCATTAGAGTTAGCGTTACCCCAGTCATGATCAGTGTTATCTCGAACATACTCGTCTTGAAGCAGGTGGTGGTTTCAAATCACCGATTGCCGGCAATGATGAAGCTCACTACCGTGGTGGGCACCAGTCTGAAGACTTGGACCAAACCGTCATATGAATCGACGGTCCCGGAGACAACACCACTCCAGCCATGCACCCAAGAATATGCATTTCTCAAAGGCTCTGCATCAGAGGGAATAGGGTTGGTGGTGCTGACAGGATTGAAGAGTTGTATGAGGCCGGTATTCAACGGAACTTGAGTGGTCCCAGACCCTCTGGCGTGCTTTGCGGCGAAGAAAAAAGTTACTCCTTCCCGCGGAATGAGTTCGTAGACATTCATGAGACTATTTTCATTGTCTACGACTCCTGCCCATCCATCGTTCACGCCATGAAGCTTGGTCATCATGTTGACTTCTGGGTCGCACGATTTCGAATACTCGGGAACCTGGAGTTGCGCCGGGGGGCGAGTGGAAGGCTAAAAGAGAGTCGACAAGTTTGAGATTGATATGCTGAGTCGGTTCTTGTTGCGGAGCATTTCGATCTTGGTTTCGTTGTGATTCACGAAACCTCTCAGCACGAGGGCGGTTGCGAAGACGACGTCGATGAACTGACATTTTCGTATGGTTGCGATGTGTGCTAAAACGAAAAAGGTAGAGGAAATGGTGTTGAAGGAATTCAAGATTGTTTAATTTGAATCGATATGGAGTTTGTATTTCGGTGCGTGCAAATGCATCTGTTTGTTTTTGTTTGGTCGGGGCACTGGCTTGTCACTGTCGACGATTGCGACCACCACTCAATGCATGCATCCTTTACAATCAACAGTTCGTCCACCTAAAATTATTCAAAATCCTCAATACCGAGTTTCCCTCCGACATTCAACACAACGGACAGTCTTTCGATAAAGCCGATCATGGACGGCCACCCCAGCCAGCAACCCCCATCGCAGACCATCGGAGGCGATGATGCTGCTCAATCTCAGCGCTCAGAACATGAGCCCGGCAGCACAAAGAGACGTGGGCGACCTCGCGGATCTAAGAACAAGCCCAGGGATACCGCTCCCCAGAGTGAGAGGCTCCAGCTCCGGAACAGGGCTGTTCTTCTTATACAGCAGCATGAGTCCCACGCCAGCGGCGATGATGCTCAGGATGATCAAGCCACTCATGAGAGTGGTAGCGAACACGATGACTATGCTTCTGAAGCCAAAAGTGTCGATTTACACAAGAATACATTTCGGGA
Organism: Fusarium tanahbumbuense; assembly: GCA_012977735.1. Classification (NCBI taxonomy): domain Eukaryota; kingdom Fungi; phylum Ascomycota; class Sordariomycetes; order Hypocreales; family Nectriaceae; genus Fusarium; species Fusarium tanahbumbuense. The sequence continues at coordinate 16,937 of JAALXH010000090.1, read as the reverse complement.
GGGCATGCAGAGAATGGCGCGAGCCATTAAGGATTTGGGTCCTGTCACGACAGAGACTTTGGAATCTCAACGTCTGCTCTCTCCTTCGGGTGGTGGCGGAGTGACAGCTATCTTGGACCAAACCAACGAGGAAGATTTCGATAGAGCCTGGGAATGCAGTGTGGACAAAGCAGCCATACTCCATTACCCAGACCGTGCGAACACTTTCCTATCGGTGTGGAGGCTGTCTCTGCGACTCTTTGGAGTCGACCCCTTGACTCTTGTTTCCCTGTACCAAGATGTCAAATTCGACAACAGCGCTAGCGACCCCTTCGAGCACCTTGGCGTGACGAAAAGAAATCCTCTATGGACGATTCACTTTTGCAAACGCCTTGAGCTGATCATGGTACATCCTCTTTTCTCAGACGAGAACGCCTTCAGGTTCATCCCTATCATCATCCGATGGGCCGTGATTTGCAGGGCGGACGACGGCCAAGGCTTCACCGATAAGCAACATCGTCTCCTTGATGATTTCCACTGCGGCGACCTCCGCCCTGCAAATGGTCTTGGAGTGGTGGTCGAGCGCTTCCTCGAACATCAGCGCATGCGAAAGGACGACGGGCTGGTTGTATCGAGGCAGGCGAAGTTGATGTCCCGCGTCGCTGGTCTTGCGAAGACTACCGAAGAACCGTCGGAAACGGACATGACCCGGGTCAAGACTCGAGACTTGTCAATCATCGTCAAGGCCCTGGATACTTTGGAGAATGGTACAATGACAACTTCCTGTGAGATGTATCATCTGATATACTCTACCTGCCAAGACCCGCGAGGCTACCCGACGGGAATGGATGGATTGCTCGAGGCTTACAAGATGTCTTGGGTCAAGTTGCAGCGACGCAAAGCTCTTGAAGGAATCCAAACAGACACGATCAGCACGGGAAGGATACCAGGTGAGCTCAGTGTCGGCTGTCCTCAAGAAAGAGCCTCCGCAATGGCAGGCCACGATACCGTCAGCGAAGGGCGCACCGGTCGAGTCTCGGAGACCAGTAGCAATACTGCCCGAACTGTCATTCATCACCGTAACCGATCGCCATCCATGCTCGAAGATGGTGAAATCCACGAAGGCCCTGAGCCACCAGTCCCACGCCCGACTGATAATGATTACATCCACGAGTCCCGAAGATGCTTGATTGGAAGTCGCCAGGGTTCAGAACCACTTGTTCTCAGCGATGTTGACGACCAGCACCTGCACGAATCTCGACGGAGCCTAATTGGAAGCAATCGCGGTCCAACAAGTATCTCTCGGAATATCCCTGGGGGTGTTCCTATAAATGACAACAAGCCATTCTTGAATCAGGGTACCGTTCAAACTGGCCCTTCGGCGGGAGCGACTATGTCGAGTTTCGGAAGGAACGCGAGACGCGCTGGTGTTGATGTCCACGGATTGCCTAACCTCGTAACGGTCAAATGGGAGCCGGATCGAGACTTGGAACAAGAAAAAGGGTCAAGCTTTGTCGACATCGACAGAGTTTCTGGCGAAGTTGGTGGAATTGGGGTACCCAGCCATCGAACACCAGGGCCATCCGCCACGTCTAGCAGGGTTAGCGAACCAGCGATGCGGCCAAATCAAGCTCGAAAAAGACCGTCCCGAGGCCATCGCGAACAGAGGCCGGCGAAGAGGCAGAATACCCATGGGGCTCAGCATGGCCAAAGCCAACAGTCAGGGGGCAGAGAAAAGAACACCGCTCGTGGGAAGAATGGTGTAGGTCACCAGGGAGGGTTCCAGGCACCGCCGGCTCAACCGCCGAACGGTCCAAGAGCTTGGAGACTGGAGCAGAGATTCAAGGGGAAGTAAAGCTCGAGTAACGAAAAGTCGAAGTTTGGACTTGTTTTCACTGTAGACGTTGTCGTCTTTTGGTTTCTGTTTGGGTATCTTTCGGCCAACGTGCCTACCTTGAAAGGAGTGGTTGTTTTCTTCGAGTCAATGCTCTTTCCCAATCACCATTATCTTTTCGGTCCAACCTTCCAAATCAAAACCTTCTCTCTTGCCTCTGATGCCTTCAATACCTATCAACACGTGAAATCAAAGCTATTGCTGTTCGCTCCCCATGTTTTCGTCACGTCAAGCAACTCTGAAATTGCAACACCGTCAAAATGTCACCAGTGAGTCAACGATATCCTTTCCTTGCCCAACACCCTTCTATCTTCATCACATCATGTAATATCATTGCTTTGAACAGTTCCCTGCATTCTTGCCCTTCCCGCTCATCGCCACCCAACATTCGGCTATTCAGACGAGAAGGTTCCAACAAGGTTACCTTCGAACATCATGATTCGGATAGGAGAACCTTTGCTCTGAAAGTTCACTCTGCCAAGTGATCTGACGAGTTCCCGTTTGATGCTTGGGCTTCTAGAATGATGTGGTCTAAGTGCTAGTCTACGTTATTTCGTCTCTTATGCTCATGGGGGCTACTTCTCTTCTGACACCTTCTTGACATTGGCTTTGCGCGAGGCACAATGTCCACTTCTCTCTGGGTCCCTTCTTCTCGAGATCTCCTCCTCTGACATATACACCACCAAACCATCTCCCACGTCATACACCGACGCTGATCACTGACTATCATAAGACCTCTTTCGATCATACCGAGAGTCATGAAGACTCGGGCGACAACACAAACATCAAGGCCGCTTCAGTGTCATCGGAAGCGTCTGCATACGACCGCCAGCTCGAGACCGCTGCCACATCAGCGTCACCCGAAGCCATTCCACCAGGCGATTCCGATCTTCAGGTTTTCAAGGTCGAGATACCTTCACGCGACGAAGGAGAGAACGAGGGGATCTTTGAGATGGATGAGGATATGATCGGTCTAGGTCCAGTTCCAGCCAACACTAAGAATGTCGACGATATCGATGAGGACGACATCGATGCATATATTGCTGAAGAGAATGAAAACCGTGTGGGCCAGCAAGAGAATATGATTATGAGGCTTGAGCAACAGATCGTACTGCTTCGCCAGCAAAGGGATGAACTGCGAAAGGTCTTGAACATGGCTATGCTAGAAGCCACCGGAACGCCCCGCACTTTGATGAGTCCCGAGAACCAGCCCTTAGTCGGTCTTCTTACCCGTGCGTTGCAATTGCTTGACGAGAATGACGAGATCGAAGGATAGGTCTGTTCGAAAAGGGGATGTACAGATGAAGGGATCATATCACTTAGGCATTCTTAGGAATTCTTACACTCAAGGTTAAACGAGATTCTCACAAGCCTTATGCTAGGCAGCCTAATACAAGTCTTTTACCACCTCTTACACTGTCACCGACTTACACTCATACCTCCCTAAATGTCAGTTGATGAATGTGAAGAGTAGAGAAAGTGGAGGGGCAGGTGGGTGTCAGAAGAAATCTCCTCTAAGACGTGGACTACAAATTAACGTAGCATAAGGTGATCAAAGTATTTAGTCTACTATGCTCTTGGGGGCCAATTCTTATGATACCATAGACTCAGATCGATTTGTAGAGGACAGATGCTTTTAGATACAGATTCCATCCATAGTCATAAGCCACCTTGCCTATCCTTTGATCCATCGTAAGAAGCTGTTATCCCACAGCTGAAACTCCAAAACAAGCAGTCGTTCAGTCCAACATCAGATACCCTTTCGTTGATCTCACTGCCTCATACATAGTCTAGTCCCCCAATATTCATCTCGTGCTAGTGCACAGGCGCTCAGGTGTTGACACTAAAGCTTCCGTCTCTGTCTGTTGGGAGTCAGTAACTGGTCGAAGATAGGTGAGTTCCATACATACTTCGGAAGATCTGCACACCAGGCGGGAGCTGAGGATTCTGTCGACCGGTCAGGGCATTCCAGCGGACGTTGTTCACCTCAGTGAAAAGAAACTCGTGCTTCTCGGTCTTTGGTGCGACGCTGAACATGACGCCACCCACGGGAGCAGACGGATTCATAGCCTTGACATGTCGGTAGGCCTGCAGAAGGGTTTCTTCGCTATCCACACGGAAGGAAATGGTCTTGGAAGCGCTGGGAACCTTGGTGAACACGTTGTCCTGGATTCCGCCCCCGCGGCTGTTGTTGTAAATGCTCATGGATGGAGGAGCACGACTGTTGGTACGACTGATTGTCTGGAGAGCCATGCTGTTAACCATCTTTAGGTCTCTTGGACGATAGCTGTCGTAGTGAGGGTATCGAGGGCCTCGGGGCGGCTCACTCGGCCCGGCGTCGACAGGAGCACTGTCTGGGTGGGCGTCAAGCTTCTCTCCGGGCAACCCGGACTCGGTCGGAGCAAGGACAGGAGCCGGGGCCGGAAAATCGAGCGGCTCCACATCGGGAATAGGGGCGTCTGTGGGAGGAATGGGTTGCCAGTCCACATGGGCAACCCCATTGGTATGCTCTCCAGTGCTGTTGCTGGGAGCCTCAGGAACAACTTGATCCTCAGGCTGGACGATGGAGGGCTGAGCATCGTAGGTGTTGTTAGAAGAGTCACCAAATTCCCGTGACTGCTGATTCTGTTGGGCACTTTGCGTCGAGCGATAGCCGTAAGGCTGCGAACGGAAACGCTGCCTGTTCCACGAAGTCGCGCCGCGGGGCATTGTGCCTAGGTAAGCTGTGTTTGGATAAGAGAGAAAAGAAGTGAAGGCAGTGTGTATAAAAGGAATGAAAGAGGAAGAGAAGTAAAAGAAAGCGACAAATAATGAGAGAAAGAACGCGTTGTAAACCAGCGGATGTAAAAGGCGTGTTGTGTAGAAGAAAGAAAAGTTGGGATCGCATGTTTGGTGCCTGAAATATTCTGGCGCCGAAATTTGATCAGGGCAGGTGGCTCGGGGCAGGTGCAAAGCTGCTCCTTCCTCGTTTGTGAAAGGAAGGTGAATGAGAGGAAGATTCACTTACCCCTCACTTTAGATTAGGTGCCTGAAAAGTCTTTAGAGGAATCCTGTGAATGTTTTCTTCGATTCATTTACCTCCAAATTGCTTTTGTTCAACCTTTGCCATGGCTATTCGTCTCGCCTCCTGCCGTGTTTCAGCATCCAACCTCTCCTCTTGACGAATATCGAACGTGCGACCACTCCATATCATGGAAGATTTCGTAAATCTACTTCCCACCAACTCCCATGAGGATGATCCAAACCTCAGTGGTGGCCTGTCTGGACTTCACCGAGTTCATTGCTTTTCCCTCGAACCTCGAATCATTGACGTCTTCGAAGTGCCTTGGATAGGTCCCAACCCTTCTCAGTACCAGAGAGGTCGGTACATCAGACTTTATCTCGATTGGATACAAAAAGGAGATGAAGGAGACCACGGGGTGGCTCGTGCCAAGGCGACAGACATTGTCTCGAAGCGGCTGCCCGCTGTTGACTGCTGGACAGATGCAGAGACCAGGCACTTCGACTTTCTTGTTGACAGGCAATACTGGTGGATATGGCGTAAGTTAAACCCTAATCATGATCAAGTTGCGTCACAGTTTCTCATCATAGAGTACAGTTGCCAGAGTCATTCCGCAACCCATCTGGCCCTGGGTTTACTTCGAACCAGTATTCTTTCCTCCCATTAATTACCGAGACCAGCTCATGCATCGCCCTCTTCGAGATATATTGGATAGAGTGGTTCTTCCACTAGCATCGTGCGATAATGGGAAGAGTGAGGTAGAAACAAGAAAGGACGAGTGTTCCGCCTCTCAAGACCCTTCATCCAGTCGAAGGACAATCTCACGAGCTATCAATCGCATGACTCAATATAATACCCGATAATATATCGTATAGATCTCGTTCATTTTCGCAATCTATACTTCTCGACCATAGCAGGTTTCCTTCGAGATCCGGTCCCTGTTGGTGTTGGGCCATCTCACTGCTGCCACGAACGGATAGATTACTGGCCAGTCCCTAGTAATAAACACATCCCTTCCCCTCAAGCATATATTCCTTTAAGGCATCTCTCATTATTACCTGCCCGATATTCTGTATCCATATTGACACTCCCAAAGTCTCATTTCGGGGTGTTAGTCGAGCTCAAGTGACACGTGGGGCCTTGCGAAACTGGCAGCCAATGGTAGAGAGCAATCCCAAGAGTGATTGCTTTCAAGTTTTATTAACACAATAAGAAAATGAATGTCCTTGCCTATCTACTGGAGGCAACCGGGTTTAATTCTTACAGGATTATAGTCGTGGTTGTCGCATGTTTGCTGTCTGCTGTTACGATGAACATCAACGGATGAAGTCAATTGACCTCCGAGTTTGCGGAGCTTGAGCCTCAAAATGTAACACCGTTTCGGTGGACGCTCGGCCCACAATAAGCCGCATTCCGGACTCCACTCGGCATCGAGGTACCTGACCAACTGCTCTGAATGACAACCACTGACCGGCAGCTGCTGGCAGCTGTCAAGCAAAACCTACCGCAACACTGAGGAGGCACCAAGGCTAACGCGTAGACTCTCAGCGGCAGCCTGGGACGTCAGGCAGGCTAATTCCATTAAATATTTGTCCCCTCATCTTCACTCCGTTCACATAACAAAAACATATACCACCAAAGCTCACTGTAAGACCTCGCAGGCATGATTTGATTTCCAAGAGATACTTACATGTCCTAGAAACAACAAACAACAAACAATGGCTCGCACAAACAATGATTCGGCGAAAGCCAACAAAAAGAAGACGGCGAAAGCCAAGACCGAGGAGTCGACGGCGGGCGGCATCGCCCTGAGTTGGTACGTGACAGGCTTTGGGCGAAGCCTGTCACAAGCTAAGAGAAAGGCGATGAGCCAGCCCGCCATCGCCATCAAGGTCGAGGACCTCTCTGAGGATCTGGTGCGTCGCCGAGTGTAAATCTTTCCGACGTAAGTACTATGTCCACTATTTACGACACAACCTAACCAGTCTCTCGTCAAGCAGCGCATGGCTATAAGCTGAGAACACTTTTCGAGGATGGACGGGTCGGTAAACAGCAGAATAGCAGACGGTGGACAATGGACATTCACACTTGAGACTTGTGATTTCTACATGCAGCTTCTTGATATGCTTGTGACTGTGACCATGATAGACATACGTAAAAGAATGAGTCTGGGATACCCGCTTGGCAATCTCAACTCTATACTCCTCGAACCAGGAACGGCTATACGATAATGAGGACGAGGGAGTAAATGGCTGCCTCCAGAGGAATACACAGCCATGGATCGCCCGAACAAGACTTCGCGAGGATTAGGTGAAAGACTTCGAATTGGTGGTAATATTTGCCAAAGTGCCTATGTCGACGCAGAGTTATTAGTTAAAGGAACGATGGTCACGGATGGATGGGTCGGACGTAATGCCACAAGTGTCATCAAGGAGGTCTGATCATTGAGGTAGTTCTCAAATAAGACTAAAGTCTAAATACATGTCTGCTGGTTCCATTTGAATGTCTGTGGTCCTGCTTAATAGTGCCAGTCACCCATTATCTACCTGAGCAGAGTCAATTCTCCATCCGCGTGGGAAGCCTCCAACCTCATTAAGACTTCTTTTCGTCGTTAAATCTGTGGTGTGTAAGGAGCGGTTTTCAATTTGGCTCCTGAATTAGTTTCCAGAACCATGACCCGGAAGTTGTGGTTGCAGCGCCGGTCAACACAAGGCTGCGACGGGAGCAGAGGCTCTGAGACATTCATCCCTTCACGGAGTACCTTGTGGGCGCAGAAATACTTGTTTCTTTCTCCAAATTCCAAGAATGATTCCAGGCTTCTTTTGGCCTTGCGTCTCTTCATGAGCTTCGTGAGCTGCTTGACCACATCGTCATCGAGACCATATTCGACGAGTGGCAAGCCAGGCACTCTCTGCTCTTCAGCATCCAAGACCATTCGCGAGTCTGCCTGTTCGCTTTCCACCTTGTTCGTAATGGCGAGAGTCACTGGGAGAGGACGAGGAGGGAGGGTATGCTGCACTGCCTCTTGTCCAGCCTCGGCTCTCTCGATGGCCTCACTGTTTTGTTCTGTCTTGAATCGCTTGGCTTCGTTGTTTGGAGGAGTCGTGCTGCGTCGCTTTGTCGCCATGTCTTCGCTTTGACTTCGTTCAAGCTCTTTCAATCGTCTAGTGACGGCATTCTTTTGTCGAACCAACTGCTGGATGCCTTTGCTTTGCTTTTCCACGATGTTTCTGATTTTGCGCTCGGGAGGTTCCATGGTTCTTGCGCGGTTGACATGTCCCTGGATTTCGTTGGTTGTGCGGTTATTCTTCTCATCCTTCAATTTCTGGATGGATTCGCTTTGCTCTTCGACGATGTCTCTGAGTCTGCGCTCCGAAGATTCCATCTCTCTTACGCGGTCAACGTGCTTTTGGATCTCGTCGGTCGCGCGGAGGAGTTCACCACGTAGATAGTTGTTAGTGTTCTTGAGTTCTCGATTGTGAAGTTCCAGCTCTTGCCGATCGTGGACAAGAGCATCGTTTTCTTGCTGCAGACGTCGGATCATCTGACTCTCGTCGCGTGGTTGAGCTTGGGTATTCTCGGGGCGCCCTGAAAGATCAGTATTTATAGTGCATGTTCCTGTTATGACCTACCTCGGGGGTCTGCCATTTTGCCCATGGTGGTGATGTGAAGGATGGAGAAGTGAGGTGGAGAGCTGAAAGGCGGAAGATAATGGAGGCAGGAGGTGGGCAACAAAAGAATTCTTTTCCAAGGCTTAGGCTACAGCAATAGGTAAGGCATCCCAAGTGCCTGCAAGCTCTAGGTAGCATAAGTGCACAGAATTGTTTCGCCTCTTGCACTCTTGTCTGCCAGTGATTCACAGTGGTGCCATCTCCTAAATTAGTCCCGGTGCCTAAATTGCTATCACCCAAAGTCTCAATCCCGCCAATATGGCCTCATCGGTAGGTGCCTCTATTGCTACCTTGCTAACGGTTGTCCAGATTGTCCTATCTCGCTGTCTCGGTGTTGCTACGGACATACAGTTCGACCTTGCTGTTCTCCCGCCTCTCCATCGACCCCTCCAAGCAGGCTATCCGGCCTCTAGATATCGTCCATAAAGGGCCTGTCTGAGACGCATGTTCTCGAAATGAGTAGTAACGAGTTCGACTCCAGCAACTCATGTCAACTTTTTAGATGGCATGCAAATCTACCAGGTTTTCTTTTTGTTTCCTGGGCGGCCTAATCTTACAGAAGTCGACAAATGAGCCCATATGAAGAGGCAATAGTTCGTTCTCGTCCACCACCATCGTTCTGTTTAGTACTTAAATATCATAATAGATATCTCAATCGTTAATTGAGGACGAAACGCGGAGTATCTGGTCCCTTTTTTCATTCTTGCATGTCGATGGCGATTTCAGGGGCACCGTCACTGCCAACCCGTTCCCCGTTGCCTGCAGCGGTTCATTTCTCCACCCCACTTCTCCTTCATATTTTCCGCCTTTCAATCCTCCTCCAAACATTGTATTTGCGTTCAAAGCTTGTTTCCTTGCTACCTCGGAGGAATCTAAGTGCCAAAGCAACATGGCAAACAGCGACGGTTGGTCATAACTGCCTTTGACTGCACTACAAATACTGACCGGGCCTTCAGTGCACCTTGAGGACTCACAAATCCAACAACGCGATGAAATTCAAACTCTACAACGTATGCAGAGAGACCAAGACGCACTTCTCCGCCATCAACAACAGCTGGAAGATCACAATCGTGAACTTCAAAACACCATCAGTGATCTGCGGGGCGAAGTTGCGGATCTTCGTGCTCAACTCTCCTGGGCCACCCAAACATTGACCGCACGAATCCACAACCAGGTCGACGGGACGCGAGCTACAGATGTCTCCGAAGGTAGGCTCAGGGATGATATGGATGAGCAACGCCGAGCCTTAGAGCGTCTCGAGCGAGAAAACGAGGCCGCCGCCAGACGAATCCAGGAGCTTCGACAGCGCCAGAGCAGAGATTACTCCACACCTGCTAACGGACTGAGGAAGACAAACGGTCAGCGTCGACGTGAGGCCCGCGAGGCCCGTCAGAGACGGGCGGTGGAACGGCTAGCGGTACGGACTTCCCCTGGCCCACGACATCCAGACGGTGGAGCAGCAGAACAGCGACAGACGCAACAGCAGGCGACGCAGAATGTGTCTGATCCTCCCCCAGTGGCGCCCATCGTTCCAGATGTTACAGTGAAAGAGGAACAAGATGATTCTGTCATGGTCCTAGACGATGTTAAAGAGGAATGGGTGCCTGGATTGCCACTTCTCGAAAGCCGGCACCTCAATGACGATATGGTTTTGGAACTCACTGCGACCATGGAACATCCAGGGGCCAAAGAGAACGTACTGGCATTTCTGGAGCACGGTACAAGGAACAGGGCTTTCTACATCCACGAGATCATCAGGAAGGGAAAAGATGCCTCAACCCCTCTGCTATCATCGCAGCCTTGTGGGACTTTGGGCTGCAAGTTCACTTGCCGAGCATGGGCTGTAGAGACTGATTCAGGGGTCAAAATGCGCATCACCCCTTTCATACCAGGAGTCTAGCGACCAACATCTTGGGTCGAACGATGGTCTAGAAGGTTACCAGCGGTTGAGCTACGTCGAGGTATGGGGACCAAAGGTCGGGAAGGCGATTCTGCCACGCATGTACTCTAGTTTTGGATGTGACTTTTGTATGAGAATGCCGTATACAAACAATCAGTGTCTCGTAATTCATCCTCGTCTCGATCTATAATGAGTGGCTACTCCTGATAACGATGATGGAGACCAACCCGTAAAGGTTGATACTCGTTCAGCCAGGTTTGCCGAGCTCAACCCGAAATGGAAGAGTAAACCCACAAACAAGCCAGACCAGTAATCCACAGGATATTCACAGATACCTTTATTTGATTATCCAGTCGAGGGAAAGTATAGATAGGGGGCTTTCGTGCCTCGGTGGTTCATGGCAAATTTGACAACCATCCAAACTGCGAAGCTCCTCCCTCTTTTTGCCTAGGTATAGATCACCCTTCCCATCTACCACTAGAAACATCAGTCATTGTGTGACAAAGGATCCGCAGCGCGTCCAAATTCTTTCGTTTCATTCTTTCTTATTGGCAGTGGTCTGACGGGTGCCATCACTGGCAGCCTGTGCGTTGCCAGAATAGCGGGTACCTACCTCAAGTTACTAGCTCCCGTCGAGCAGTTACCGCCCGCATTCTCTTTCTCTTCTTCTTCATCATCACCACAACGCCGATGGCGCACTCATCTTCAAAGGCGCCCTCTACGGAGGAGATGGTCTCGGCCGAACGCCATCTCGAGTTCCCAGGATATGACCCTCTATCGCCAAGGTTCACTGGGCCTTTCCCAGGCCTCTATCCTACTCACGTCCAGAGACAGCAATATGTGAACGCCTTTCTGCGATGGTTCTTAGGCGATAAACACTTTGATTTTTTTCAAGTCCAGCTTGCCCAGACTGCCGCCTCAGACGTTGTTGATCGATTCATCGAGCTCAAACTGGAGCCTTCGTCGCCTTCGGCCTTCGAATTCATGGTTGACCAGGTCTTCTGGGAACTGCACCGTGAGTTACCTCAAGCCCCGTCTTCATTACACCGCCCAGCTTCTAACGTCATTTTCAAAAAGTTTGCTGGCTCCCTGGGGACAAACGGCCTCCTTGGCCATGGATGTCAATCCGGTTTGTCCCTCAAGAGACTACACTTTCTGACCGATTCTCATGGTTTAAATCTGAGTGGAAAGGCGAAAGGTCTCTACGACCATCTGAAACCCGACACGAAGCTGCTTTTCCTCCCCGGGTCATCCTGAGCGCCGAGCACCTTGAGTCCTTTTCGCGCATCTCTCTGAAGTCCCAGTCGACAGAGGTGGAGGTAAGTTCTCTGCTCCCAGATGGTACGAAGTCGTTTGGACCTAACGAGGAACAGTTTGGCCGCTGCGATCCCGAAAGGCACAGTACAGTGATCGAAGGCAAGGTTCTCCCCATGGCACCACCGTGTCCTCGCTCGGAAGATGCCCTGTGGCAGATCAGATATCCTACCCAGCCTCTCCCCTGCGGTAAGGCTTTTCGTCTGGAAATTCCCAAGCAACTTGACTTCTGGACTTATGTCTGGAGTAGCAATGGTTGGGACTGGGCTGAGTTGACAGACAATTATGTCGACGACCGTGTTGAGTTGGGATGGGGATACCAACACCACGACCTCCACCGACATGAGGAGGATGAATCTGGTGACGATTCGGATGACGCGTTGTGGGAGCGTAAGTACGTCAACCGAGGCATCTTGCCAGACGAGGACATGTTCCTCATGATCGGCTTTCGCGACAACTCATGGAATGATCCTCGTACCTTGACTCCCGCACGACAAGACCTGATCACCAAACTATGGAAGGCCATCAATGACTGGAAGCAACTTTGCCTCCGTGGGAAGTGGACTACGCTTATCAGTTTCTTGCAACACATGCACGAGGAGGGCGGGACAATTCAAGAGGCAGACAAGACTTTCACATTCGCTACTTCTGTATCGCAGATCGAGAACAGAGCCAGCCGAGCGCGTGCTGAATTCGAGCTCGACGGCATTCTTGACTCGATCATCTGGACAGAAGTCGATCTGCATGACTTTGGAAATCATTTCCAGGAATGGGTCTTCTCCCCAAAGGCCTTGGGCCTGACTGTCGAGGAGCGAATCTATCTGGTAGCCAACGTCTGGCGCCGCCGGGTGCCCCCTGAGAAGTACCAGCTGTTGGTTCACATCCAGACTTGGGTCACCAAGACCAGGAAGATGATTCGATCGGAGGTTTATTCTAGCTTGCGATAGGCATGCTATCCATGACACGCTTGTACTTCATAGCCTGTACTTCGTAGACAAACTCGATAATTGTCTCTACATGCGTCTTCCAAACAGTGATGTCCCTATGGAGTCTTACCGGTGATTGAGACCACCACCAGCAGCCATACCAATTGATAGGATTTAAATAGCCAGCCGATGGCTAACATCACATTCGAAGTTGACATTACTTTCAAGCTCAGGTCACGTTGAGCTTTGCCATAACTATGATCATGTATCTAGTTCCCTTGGATATAGGCTGCCGTCAGGGTGTCAGGTGAAATAGCCATCGAGAGCATATTTATCTTGACGCCCTTGATCCTAGAGGACATTAGCTATGGAAGACACTTTTTTTACCGCCCACCCCATTACTTGGGTACTAGATTAGTGGGAAGATATATTGGATGCCAGGTGAAATAGGGAAAAGGGGCTAGTGCACTGACAATCACTGCCCTCTCAATCTCCCACAGCGGTTGCCTTGTTCACAAGGTTTCTAGGTCCTTCACAACACCGTCTTTTCATCCAGGTTTGTTATTAAATCTATCACCTCTACATTCAATACTCAAGTTACTCGCAGCTATCAAAATTTCAAACGCGACAAACAGAATGGCGGACGGACGAGGTATGTCATGGCAGCATTCACCAGCACTCCAAATATTGACATCTTATCCTAGCGAATCTCCAGCACAAGCTAGGTCTCGCTAGAGAGAGGATCGAAGAGTTGGAGGAAGAGAAGTTCCGGCTGAAACAGCAGCTGGGGCATCAGGATCGTTGCATGCGGCAGCTCCAGCATGATAACGACTGGCTGCGCAGCGAATTCTCCCAGGAGTCCCAACATTTGGGCAGACGGGAAGAGAGGGAATTCGAGCGTAGAAGAGCTGCCTACAGGCGTATCCATGAGCTGGAAGGCATTGTGGAAGACCGTGAGGCAGTCATCCAGCGACACGTCCAGGACAAGGAGGCTGCCGTTGGGCGTGAGCGTGAGCTCAAGGCCGAGGTGGATAAGCAGAAGGCAGTCATCCAGCGATACGTCCAGGACAAGGAAACTGCTGGTAGGCGTAAGAATTAACTCAAGGCCGAGGTGGAAAACCAGAAGGCAGTTATCCAGCAACATGTCCAGGACAAGGAGGCTGCCGTTGGGCGTGAGCGTGAGCTCAAGGCCGAGGTGGATAAGCAGAAGGCAGTCATCCAGCGACACATCAAGCACAAGGAGACTGCCGATAAGCGTATCCAGGAGCTGGAAGCCAGCCGAAATAACGCCAATCCCGTCCCAGTCCCACGCGATTCACCACCTGCTACGGACAACGCCAGGCCTTCAAAACGGCGGCGACAGGAAAGTCCAGTTGCGGACCAGCGAGTGTCTCGGGTGGAAAGGGACCGGATTGACCGTCCTTTTGCACCGAAAGATAACAGGAGAGAGGTGCCTGGGTTATCACTTGATCTTGTCCAGGATGAGAATATCACTGAAAGAGTGGTCGAGAAGCTCGCTTCAGTTATGGGAAAGCCCATCGGCAAGAAGAATATGGAACTCTTCCTGGAACACGGGCGAAGCAGGTACTACTGTATCCATGAGGTGATCAGTAAGGGCAAGTCTGTCTCAAACCCTCTGACGCCCTCCCAGCCATGCCGTGGATGCCCCTCGACCATCCGTGTCAGGTGTGTGAGGACTGAGTCGGGGAGATTCAAGCTCCAGGTCGGCCATTTCACAATGGAGGTCTAGCGGTAGGCTGGGTAGTTGGCGTCTGGGACAATGCAGTGGATCACAAGTTACTCTGGAGCGACTGGACCGATTTCCAGCCCAGGCGATTCCGAAGCGCAGGCTGGTCAAGGTCGAGATGTCCAAGGTTTAGGCCAATATGACACCTGAGTCAAGTGACTGTCGGGTGTTAAGGCTAAGTCACCAATGAAACGGTGAAGTTATCAGGGAAGGCCGGAATTGGGAAGGGGAAGGCCGAAGTTGAGGATGTTCCGAAGTGTCAGAGGCGTCACATCAGCCTCTCTACGACAAAGGAACAAGCTGGGCCTTGATTCATGTAACATTAGGGCAAGCTAAGGGGCCTCATTCTGCTATCAGCTTTGAACGTCATCAGGCTGTTGGCGGAAATCGTGGGAGGGAATCGTGGGGTCGCATCCTGCTACTGGTCTTGAACGTCATCAGGCTGTGTGGGCGGAGATTGGTCTGAGTGATTCATGGAGTCACATTCTGCTGCCGGTCTTGAAAGTCACCAGGCCGTCGGCGGAGATTGTGGGTGGAAGGGTGTTTTGGGAGTACCACGAAATCACATTCTGCCACCGGTCTTGAACATCATCAGACCGTGTAGGTGGAAGATTGTTCGTGAGAAGGCGGGTCTATTCAAGGGCGTGTTAGCCGCGAAGGTTGATGGATGTTGAAGATAGATGGTGGACGGTGGATGATGGATGATGATGGAAGGAAGCCTGACCGATGGCTCCTCATCACCTCTACTATCACAAGGGATGTTTGAGCATTGGGATGGCCAGGTTCGAATGGTACCCCGACTCGGAGGGGAGGAGTACCATTGAGCCGAGAAGTGGTGGAAGGGATGACGAGTCAAGTTTTCTGGCTCAACTAGTTGGGTATACCTCCGACAAGCATGCTCAACAACTCCATCGACATGGCCTACGAGGACGGGGCAAGAGACTCAGTTGCTCCTCTCTTGGGTGCTGAACAGTCTGCTTTGCTGGCCGTAGCCGGGCATATCATCAAGTCTGTTATTGAACGGTACCGATGCAGATACGTAAGGTGTCTGAAGGAGCCGATTGGAAGGCACCTGTCGAGCCAATGCCGACCAGAGATGGGAGGCTGCAAGACAACATGTCTTTGGTAAGTCAAAAGACATCTGATCCATGTGGTGGAAGTTACTTCATCGTTTTTAGGGAACACCGAGGCCGCCCACGCTGGCCAAGCCGCTTTCGACCAAATCGAGACCGAACGACCGAACGACCGACCGATCGACAAGGGAACAAGCTGAAGGATGTGAGCTGGGAATGATCGAGGACTGGGAAAGTACCACAGGCTGCAAAGAAGGAGGGGTTTTGTTTCGCTTGCCGGTTTTCCCCTACCTTCGGTCTAGTTGGTTTCCTTTGTGGGTAGTTATGGATGGTATTGCGGGAAGGTAGAATGACAATAAATGAGCCCGAGACTGGGAGGGGAGGTTTGGAGATATGAAACAAGGTCTTTCTTGACTCTTCAGTGACTTCTGCAACCTGATAAAGCCTGAACATATGTCCGTACAGTGTCATACTTTGCCCACGTGGTTCAGACACTTCCGTTTAAATTGTCGATGCAGGCGCATGAGAACAAGGTGCTTTAGGACTATTTTGACCTGACCGCCAAGCGATCGCTCTCCTCGAGGACCTTGAGACCCGACGCAAACAGCTCCTCGCCCAATACGAGCAGCGGATTACTGAATTAGATCTCCAGATTCAGTACCTAAATTCCCAGATTGCCAGTCTTCGCACCATCAGCTCTCCATCGCTTACAACAACAAGCAATCTAGCTCTACAGCTCAATCTCGCCGCCAGTCATGCTTCGAGACTTGGCTTGAAGACGCGAGATCAACCTAAGCCGCGTGGGGTGGAGGTCTTAGGTCAGGTATTGTGTCATCCTGTCCGTCTCGCATTTCTAGAGACATTGTTACGGGAGGAGTCTCGACACCCAGCCGGTGAGGTCAGAGCCCCTTACTATTATTGCCTTGGGCAGGTCGGCACGGGAGCCCATCGTCCGGCCCTTACCTTTAGAAGCGATGGTCATGTAGATTGCCCATTTGATGGAAACGGCGCCAACTGTGTATGGATCACAAAGGCTGAGAACGGGGTTGACTGGGTTATTGGAAGCCTAGGTTAGGGTGATATTGTCTAAAGGTATTCATAGTCTACCTACCATTAGGCTAAGACAAAGACTAAGAGATGGAATATGAGATATGAGACAAGATGACATCCTAAGAAACGAAAGGACCCTGAAAGATGTGACGAGAATCAGAATAACAGCCGTATGACCGGCCAAACGTGTTGTTCTCTTGGGTACGCATTGTCGGCATCTTTAGATGTGTCACCATATAGCTTTGTGCTTTCCAAAGAGCCTTGACTAGGATCAGTCCGCTTGTAAGAGACCCAAGCCCACGTACGATTACTTTCAAACAGATGGTACTCCTATTATCACCGGGCCTTTACCTCAATAGCAGAGCAGATCAGTGATATACAA
>JAALXH010000089.1:0-45631 GCA_012977735.1 Fusarium tanahbumbuense | reverse complement strand
ATTATCTTCTAAGGCTTAGGTTGCTAAAATAAAGCAGCCTAAGATTGGGCCTAAACTGGCATAAAATAGATAGATTCTTTCGTCCCTTGTGCTCTTAGCGGTCACATCTTACACCCTGAGGCCTACCCACCTAGGCTGCTACGCAGGACGTTTCCCCTTCCAGCTGCATTCCTGTCATTCAACGCCGAGCCTCAATAGCAGCCATCATCGCATCCCAAGCTACATCATCCTTCTTCGCAGTCCCCTCCTCTGGCTCCTGTCTTGTCGTATTTCTCATCTCAAGCCATGCCGAGGGTCCCGTTCCAATGTCGTAGTCGATGTATGTCAACCTCGTTTCCCTCCTGTCGTCAAGACCTTCTCCCTGGCGCCATTTCTCTGGTTCACGCAGATAGCCATCAGTTACATCAACATACTCATCATTGGCTGGAAACGCGAAGCTCCTGTGTACGTTATGAGAAAGCCGATACTGTAACACATCAGTGTCCAGGTCAGCGTAGTCGGGATCCTCGGTGATGGTCGTGTATGTTTCACTCTGGTGTACCCATGACCCATGACCCATGCGGAATATCTTGAGTCCCTTCATCGAATCTTTCCAGTGAGAGAGAAGACTGTGCCATCTAATGGAGAAGTAATGCTCGCTAGGATTGTAGTCCTGCGGGTTAGAGACGGCAGCGCGATCAGGATATCCGCCCTCGCAAACATCATTTTGACGCGCATGGTAAAGAATAGGACAATCATCCAAGTACAACTCCTCCAAACCTCCACTACTATTTTCACTTCCGAGTTTGGAGAACCACTCGACCTGCCACTCATGGGTGAAGACGTAGTTGCCCAGCGCGAGCACCTTGAGTTGAGGAAATGGAGACTCCTCACCGCAATGGCGAAAGTCCATAACGGGAAACCAGCCCCAATAGTCTTTGAAGTACAGCGACAGAACCCTCAGACGTTGTGTCATATCGATGCACAGCCAGGTCGAAGGAAGAGAGTCGAAGAAGTCGTATTTCTCAGTAAAATAGATTGAGTTTTCCGGTGCAGCTTCATCTTCTTCTGTCGTGATGAGAAGTTTGAGATCGACGAGACTCGGTAGAGCCATGAGAGTTTTCCACGCCTCTGATCCTTCGATGCGATAATCGGAATAGTCGGCTAAATTAGCAATCGTCAACTCCCTCAAAGGAAAGCAAGCGCCAGTGAAGTCAAGATCCTGGTCACTATAATGGCGCTTCTCAGCATCCTCATCATCGTCGTCATCATCCTCATCCTCATCATAAGCCTCATAAAAGTTTCGTCCGAGTACTTTGTCAATCTTCAATTGCTTTTCCAAAGTCCACATTCCGGCGGCGCAGTGAAAGACAGTATCGAGGACTTTGTATCTCAGCTCGTACGTCTCATCAATATCACACCCTAAATCATGATCAGGGTTGCCGCAATGCTCCTCAAACCGGATATGCAGCGCCGTGACGTTTGTAAAATATCTTAGGTACGGCAGGGCGTTCATGAAAGACATAGGAAACGGATATTCCTCGTTACAGTAATATTCGTAGTCGAGGTCCACGCGGGTATCGATAATGACTTCGCGTACCTATATAAGGATTTGGAAGGTCAGTCATCGAGTCGTACAGTTCAAATAGACTTCGCGTACCAGTGTACAAAGGGAGGGTGTTTTGGCGATATCAATGAAATATTTGATTGATAGGTCGAGGAAGGCTTCGAGGGTGATGGTCTTGAACTTCCATGGTAGAGCGATTATGCTGAGTGTTTTACCTATTCGCCAGATGGGTGTTAGAAGAAATATTCTCTAAGACTTAGGCTATAGAAACAAAGCAGCCTAAAAGCTAGGCTAAGCTAGCATAAGATGATCAAAGTATTTCGTCTCTTATGGTCTTGAGGCTAAACATAATTGCTGAGTGTTTTGCTTACATGTCAGGCGCAGGTTTGCGAGGGTCGGTGGAGTGAGACGAGAGCAGATGTTGTCCCAAATCTCAGGAGCGAGGCTAGCAATAGAGGCCATATCTACGCATTCAACAGAAAGGATAGACTAGGGACGAACAGTCGCGTTGATGTGTTATGAAGCCGTCAGTTGTTCTTATAACAACCCAGACCGCCCCCTCTTTCAGATCCTTGAGGTGACTTGGCGTTCTATTGCCTGGGTTCAGCAGGCAGTTTAGGCAGTAAATCCACTGCCCCGCCCGATATAATTAGTGGTCACGTAGCGCTAACAGCACTTTATCATTAGGTCGTGAAGATGGGCTTTAATCGACTAATCAAGCTGGTTTTGATTTACAGGGTCTCAATTGGGCCCTTCTGATCTTCTCTCACCTCCTACAAGTGGGCGACAGAAGAAATAACTTCTAAGGCTTAGGCTACTAAAACAAAGCAGCCTAAATTCTAGTCTTAATTTTCATAAATTGACCAAAATTATTTCATCGCTTATGCTCTGGGTGACCGATTCTTCTGACGCCCTGGCACCCCTCAATGCGCCACTATCTGGCAGGCAGCTAACATTAGCGCTGACGATATGGGTCCTGGCGACATTGAGTCCTGAATGGAACCTCAGTCACGGATTGCGTTGATGCTACCCACTCCAACACAGTCGCATCGCTGGCTAGTAGTATGAAAGTGCCAGATAAGCTAGGTTTCATTTCCGGCCACCGGCCACGATGTGATTATGCCATATTCCATCTCATCTCTTGTGTCGCGAAACGCTTGACGCGGTCTAGACACGATGGACGCGCTTCAGCCTTTAATCTTATCTCTTATCTTATCTAAGCGCACAGTCCCTAAGACAGTCTATCCATGATCAGCACTGTGATTTCTCTTATCTTATCTCACTTTTACCTTGATAAGATTGGATGGACCTGATAAGAAAAGATAAGGATCTCGGAATAGCTTCCGGGTAAGTTACCAAGCGGTAATGAGAAATGCTCTCTAACTGTATTCCTATGGTTTTCATCGGCCGAAGTCTGCTTTCAATAACTTTTGGTTAAATATATTTGTCTTACCAAGCCTCTCATATGTTAGGGACGGTAATGCATTGTCCAGATATTGGTCAGTATCGATTACAACCAAATCAACAGATCTGTCATTCGATTTCATTCATGCCAGTCGACAACTCCCAAGACGGCGTTGTAACAAATCCGTGGGACCCCACCAAGACTACAATTGTAAACTAAGTAGTTCAACGAAATTCTTGAATGGGCCTTGTTTAACTCTCTAACTCAGTAACTGGTTTAACATCATCCGGTGTGACCTCAAGCAAGCGCTACGTTAACGCGTCTCAGTCAACCCATGATACAGCGACTATGCAAGAAAACGCGCCAGGATTCAAAGGACGTTGGAATCCTGTAGTCCTCAAATCTCCTTATCCAGGAACAAAGCATCCAGAATACCATCACCTGAGAAAACCCCAAGGCTCAAATTACTCCATTCAGAAAATTCCCATCTCACGCACGAGTGATCGGTTCTTGGCCCTCGGGAACAGCCATGTGGCAAGACGGCACGAATCATAGTTTGTACCTACATGATGCGGGGGAAGACATAAACTATTCTCAAAATGGCAATTTTAGACTGATATTTCTGCTTCAATGAAGCTAGTGTAACGCGGGGAAGTGGAGTTTCAAGATCTGGAACCCGATCGCCGCCAGACGGGCGTTGATTCTGGGGTAGAGGAGGTTATTACGTTTATGATTGACTGTCAAGTGATATTCTTAATCGAAGTATGATGCTGATAACTGAGACATAGTGCTGGTTTGGTGTATTCTGATTGACTAGTTTAGTTCGCCGAAGTCAGCGTCATGCTTAATTCACATAAAGCACTGCCTCGACGGTTGACTAGCAATTGTAGGAGGCGTTTCTCCGCAACCGTCGCCGAAGCTAATCGGCAGCCAGGAACATATACAGGTCCTCGTCTCGCTCTTCGACCCTCTTCCCAAGCTCCTGTTCCAAGTAACTAGCATACCAGAAGCAGCAATGTCTGGCCACACGCAATCCCAATCTGAGGGCCACCTCAGGCCTCGTCTATCAAAGATCACAATGGTGGCAATGACATTCGCCATTCTCAAGTGCGTCTCCCACATCCACTTCGTGACCGTGTCCTGATGTGTGAAGTACTTGGATTTGTCTAGCCGGAAGTCTCTCGATCGTCCTTCCATCTGGTGGCTCTGTTGCTTTCTTGTACGGGTTTATCTTTTGTGTGTTGTGTAACTTTTGTCTTGCTGCAAGTCTGGGTGAGTTGGCTGCGATTTGGCCGACGGCTGGTGGACAGTATCATTTCCAATGGGCCTTGACTACTGAGAGGTGGAGGAAGGTCATGGTGAGTTTGGTCCACATCGGTGATGGTGATGTGAGTCTAACAATGGGCAGAGTTTTGCGGTTGGGTATATCAACATCTTTGGATGGCTCACGCTCGTGACAACCGAGGGATTCTTTGCAGGTAGGTGTTTCGTAAGACGATTGACCACCACACGACTAATGTGACCCAGCACAATTCATCTCGGCAGCTTGCGTTGTAGCATCGAACGGAAACTACGTTGTCGCAGCGTGGAAGACATACCTAATCTTCATGGCGGTCCTAACCTTCGGTACCCTGTCCATGACTTTCGGAAACCGCATTCTGGGTGCATGGAACAACCTAGCATGTCTGTCACTGTCCGTTCCCTCCGTTGATTGAACACGACTGACCTTCTTGTAGTATACTGGTCCATCCTCAGTGTGTTCGTCGCTAGCGTTGTCCTCCTCTCAACATCCGACAAAACCTCCCCCGAATTCGTCTTCGCAACCTTCCAAAACGAAACAGGCTGGAACGATGGCATCGCATGGATCCTGGGTCTTCTCCAGTCCGCTCTATCGCTCATCGGATACGACGCCGTGCTACACATGACAGAAGAAATGCCAACGCCTTCTCGCGACGCTCCATTGGCAATGGTATACGCCGTCGGTGTGGGAGGCACAACAGGAACAATATTCGTTCTAGTAATGCTCTTCTGTCTGACAGACCTCCCCAGTATCGTAGCCACAACAACAGGAATGCCCATCGTCGAACTCATCTTCCAATCAACCAACAGCCGCGCCGGCACAACATTCTTAACCCTGATGCTAGCAATCTGTTTCGTCCACGGCACCAACGGTTCAATCACGAGCGCGAGTCGACTCTTGTACGCCATGGCGCGTGATAAAGGCGTTCCGTATCATTCATACTTCAGCCACATCCATCCAAAGTGGGAAGTGCCCATTCGAACGATCGTACTTACGTGGGTGTTTAATGCGATCTTCGGACTGTTGTATCTTGGACCTACAGTTGCGTTCAATGCATTTATTTCTTCGTGTACGATTCTGCTAAATATGTCGTATGCTATTCCTGTTTTGACACTTCTTGTAAGGGGAAGGGGAATTTTGACACATTTCCAGAATTTCCAGGGCAATGATTCTCCATGGAAGTTTGGGACGGTGCGAGGGCTTATCATCAACTACATTGCAGTGCTCTATGTCTTTATCACCTCATTTGTAAGCTTTCTTCGTCCGCGGAATTGCTCAAGCTGACATTGTTACAGTTCTTCTGCTTCCCACCAGTGTTCCCTGTTACTGCTAGTTTGATGAGTACGTGTCTTCCTTTCTCTTCCACAATCACCGCTGACATAAATCTAGACTACGTCTCAGCTGTCATTGGAATCTTCGCCATCTTCCTGATTGGCTACTGGCTACTGTATGGAAAGAAGACCTTCCAAGGCCCCGTAAGTGTTGTCTCTTCGCATGTTCACCGTGTTCTAACAAATCTCTCCAGGAACTCGATATCATTCTCGGCGAAAGACCCGAGCTTTCGGAAACGACATATGAACTCGCTATGGATGAGAAGAAGCTGGAATCTCCGAAGCAATAACGAGTCCAGAGATGATTTGATAGCTGGTGTATATAGGCAATTGAATGACCGGTCATTAATCCATCGTGATCCAAGATTAATTGAAGATAAGATTCGCCGAGGCATGTTGAGTTTGGTTAGATTGGCGTGCTAACAGTTGTTGGGCTGATCGGAACATTCCGCGTGTTCCGCTTCGACTGTCATCACAGACGTTATCAATCAAAACAAGCTTATTTGTGAACGGACCTCATCGTCTTCATCTTATAAAAGAACATGACCCGAATCTTGAATGAGCATCATCATTTGCCTACAAATCTCGGCTTGACTACCCGAAGAGCTGTCCTGTGCCGTTTTGACAGATTGCCAAGTCAAATCCTGGACGAAGGGCGCATCGTAGCGTAGCAGAGAGAGCCTCAGCTTGGTGATTAGCGTCCAGCGCTAAACCAATCTTATCGCGTTACACCTCGACTTCTGCGGGGAAGGGGCAACTCAATTCAGTTCAATTCAATCCATGACTCTTCATCCATGCGAGCCTGAGCACGTTTCTCACAGCTCAATGCGTAATAACTTGCTCATCGAGTGCTTCTTATTACTGACGAATAATGGAGTCTAGCCCTGGTGCTTCTTCGGCAGGCAGGCCCGCTGCCAAGAAAAAGGTCGCCATCCGCTCAAGATCAGGTTGTTTAACATGTCGCAACAAACACGTACTTCACCCCATCCTCACTCTCGTCAACACCACTGACATTTTATCCCAGCTCAAATGCGATGAAGCAAAACCAGACTGCAATGTCTGCATCTCCCGCGGCGTCCAATGCGGCGGCTACCAACGCGGTCTCCGCTGGTCAACCAAGCACGAGAAAACAGCCGAACTAGCCGATCACAAGTTCCGACCTTCAGCATCAACATGTCCTTCTGTAAAAAAGCGCAGGGGAAGACCTCCCAAGAAACAGGTCGATACAGCGTCCATGTCGTCTTTCACTACGGGGAGCTCAGCATTTAGTCCGACTGACCAGGGTACTTTTGGAGAGTTTATGCTTGACGCGTCGCCACAGTCTATGGAGTTTGGCCAGAACGCTCAACTTCAGGAGACGCAAATGAGTCCGGCCGAAGATTTCATGGCGCAGTTTTCCATGGATCTTCCTGTCGAGGGAATGGAGTTTGGATGGACCCCTGATGCCTTGGATTTGACGCCGACACAGGACTTCACAGAGAACAACGAACTCGCCCTCTTTCCCATGCAGCAAAACTACTCAACATTGTTCCTACCACCACCCATTACCGACCTCTCATCGCAGCTCGTAGATTACTGGTTCCGTGACGTGTGCTCTCTCTGGTCCCAATACGACTCTCCCACCAACTCCAACCGCATGATGGCCACAGCACTCTGGTCTACATCCGAAGCTGTCTCGACAAGCCTTCAAAGCATGTCTTCCGCGTACCTCTCCTCGCGAATGCCGCACATGAAGAAGACATCCATCTCAATGATGAAAAACGCGACAGACGTCATCGAAGCTGAACTCCGCGTGGTCAAATCATCACCAAATCTCGACACTGTACCCATGGGTCTGATCTATGGTCTTTTTTGTATCGGCACGAGCATTTGCTGGTTGAACGCTACGCAGCTGGGTATACCGTTCCTCAAAGAGGCCAAGGCGCTGCTCCATCGGATCAACAAGCAGAAGAGAAGACTTACCGATGAGGAGAGGAAGCTGCTGAACATTTTCAACAAGAGTTGGACGTATTGCGAGATGTTGCTTTCCGTGGTGTCAGATACGAACCCTTATATCACGTATGAAGCTGACGAGGTGGAGGACATCAGTGTGGATGAGTATCCGACTGCCGCACAGATTGATCCCATTGTCGATGACATGCCGCACCCATGGACAGGCGTATCGAATACCGTCTCGCGATTACTCACTCAGACATTGCGACTCTGTCGTAATTATCGATACCACGTCAAACATCCTGGCCCATTTGCAACACGCGACCACGCGACCGCATTGAAAATGATCGATGAAGCGAAGTCCTTGGAGGAGAAGCTTTTGGGTCTCGACTTTGAGTCTGCGCCCGCGAATACCGAAACTGGAGACCAGAAAACACCATGTCGACATCTCGTCAACGTCGCCGAGGCGTACCGTCTAGCTGGCCTAATCCACATCTATCAAACATTCCCAGAGTTGGTTCTGTTGCGATTACCAGACCACCTAACAGGCCCTGCCGATGTGCACATCCCCTGGGAAGAATGCATTACACCACTAAGTCTCCGTCTCACCAAACTCATCGAACAACTCCCCGCCGACTCAGGAAGCAAAATGACCCAACCACTACTCTGCATAACGGCCAGCACCGGTCTTCGCTTCGAACCTTCCGAAACTTCCTCTACACCAGAATCCGCACCTCTCGCAACACCATCACCTTTCGATCTCGGCAGTACAGAGCATTGCGGCTTATCGGATTACATCGGCCAACTTATCCAAGCAGACGAAGACATCGACCGCTTATCCACCGTTTCTGAATCGCGGTTGAAGATTGTTGATGCAAGATGTTTTATTACAGGGAGACTCGACGCTTTGGAGTCGCTGTTGCCCCCGCGGCCTATCGTGGTGGCCAAGACGCTTGTGCAGAAGATCTGGGATGAGTATGATAAGGAAACGACTGGGGCGGCGTCGGTGCATTGGATTGATGTTATGGAAGAGAATAATCTGCGGTCGCTGTTTGGATAAGTCTTAATTATACCATCCCCTCAACTCAAGTGTTATCCGGATGCCGTACATGAAAGTAATCAATACCTCCGACCGTTTCCACTGCTGTTCCAGAGCCATCCATAGACTTCATAACTCTCTCAAGAGGAATTCGGGATGCACTGCTGGTAGAGTGCTGGTCTTCAGATTCCTTGGTAAGACCATATGTCTCCCCATTCCAGCTTCCATACATCTGTGCCGCAGCCCCATCGCTGTTGCTATCGCCAGGATAGCCAATCACTCCAAGGGAGAGATGATCAACACCCCCTGGTTTGGCACCATACTGGAAAGGTGTGATATCTTTGAAAGGACAATCAAGCTGAATGAAAGCAATATCCTGCGTCCGATATCGATCCCCATCAATCCAGGCCTTAGGTACAACGACTTTGAGACCTTTGCGGACGTGAACACTGGGGTCATCGATAGGCTTCTTGCCATTGTAGCCCACAAAAGCGAGTACTTCAACAGCCTTTCCTCGTCCATAATCATGATCGAAGGTAGCATGACCCGCTGTAACCACGAGATCTGGTCTGATGAGCAATCCTGTAGCTTTGCTCCAATGGCTGGCGCCCTTCTCTCGGTCCTCGAAATGTACTTGAAGATTGACTAGGGCTAGTTTCTGGTTAATCGTGGTCCGACACGGGGATACGACACTCACTGTTATGGTCGCCCTCGTTGGCAACAGCGGGAGAGGTGACATTGTCTTTCGAGTCATGTACTGGAGTATCCACAAGCGCCTCCAAGATGGGTTTAGAATTGTCGACTCGGAGAGACCAGCTGCCGTATATCGTTTCTGAGGTCATCTTCGAAACTCATGGAAGAATATGCGATGAGGATGGAAGTTCAAGAGAAGTCGCTGGCCAAAACACGCCAGCTTTGTATTTTTCAGCAATGGTCTAGACCATGACTGAGTCTCCATTTCTAAGACATAACCAACCCATATCATCAATCGTGCTTGTTTTTGGCGTAATCAACTTTCCGTGGTGGCCCGTGATTTGGGGTATTTACAGGGCAACAAGCACTAAACACCGCTAGCGTAGCGATGTGGCTGGCTGAATGGGACTGAGCAGCTGTCAGCCATAAAAACTAGGTATGACCTTTAGAGAATTGATCAGGCAATGAAACAATTGGTATATCTTTATGTCAATAAGGTTGAAGCGATACGATACATAAACCCAATGCGATGAAAGCGCGTATTCTCGTACCGCCAGCTCGGATAACCCCAGTCAAACCTGTCTGGAACTCAAGACGCGATGAAACAGCATGCGACACAGGGATACCTCCTTGTAACAGGACAGCATGAGACTGACACGTTTCTCGGCCTATCAAACCTGTTGAGAGAACCAAACTGGGCAATTCAAGCTGTCTTGGATATCCGGAAGACGCGATATCCGTTCTGAATTGCTTCATCTTTGACTTGTAAGTATGATCTACCACGAGGATTCAGCGTTTGATGACGGCGCTTTGTGCTTCAACAGGGCCAATCTGAGGAAGAAACGGGATGAACTACAGGAGACTTCTTGGCATGAATGCTGTTTTGAGATCTTCAGAAATGTTTATAATGCGCTGTCAACTCGGCGAACCCATCTCAATTTCTATCATTCAATCACAACATTCTCATTCAACAACCACGTTCACAACCAACAAAACAAATCACCATGAAGTTCACATCTATCCTCCTCGGTCTCGCAGCCACCACCATCGCAGCACCCCTCTCCAAGCGCGCTGTCTTCTCCCAAGCATCCTACGACGACCTCTCTATCAGCGGCGGCACAGCCGGCAACGCCCAACAAGAAGCCCTCCAGAAACTCGGCGGTCTCCCCACCGATCTCTCAACAGTTGAAAAATCCGACCTCGACTTTCTAAACAGTGTCAATCAGATCGCCAACGATGCTGAAACCGACGCGTTCAATCCTGCTATTGAGGCAGCTTCTGGTGAAGAGGCTGATGCTCTCCAAGTAAGTCAAGTCACGCAGGTCAGGTCTAAGATGGAAGGCTAATCATTTGCAGCGTGGCAAGATCAAGAACAAGGTCTTGAAGCTTACTGCCACTATTCTGAAGCTTGAGGCTCAGAAGGCGCAGGGTGATGATGTTGATGAGAAGTTGGAGGAGGAGAACAAGAAGTTACAGAACAATATTGCTCAGGATCAAGAGGCTGCTGGCCAGGCTTCGACATTCCTTTCTTTCAATGCTAGCACATAATTTCCAACTATAAATAAATAATAAAGCGTTGATCGCGATCAAATTCAATAATACTGTTGACGTCTCTTCTTACCGGTGTTCTATTGCAGTGCTGTGGCAACCAACCGATTGACTATAGCTTTGTCCAATGCACCGTTGTTCCCCGCAATGCAAGCGCACAAGGATAAATAATGGCAGCATTGCTTTTAGTGTTCTGGTCGAACTACATTGCTTTCATCTTGGTTGCCCCCAATCGCTGTTGCCTCATCGGCGGCCCCCAACCTCGGCATTTCGGGCTGATGATCCGGCGAAATCGCACCCAATCCCCGCGCACAAAACAACACGGGATCAATTCCAACATCACTTCATCCAACACTCCAGCACAACACTTCAAACAAAATGGAGCATTCAGGCTTCAATGATAGACCCATAGAAAATACTACCAGAAGTATACTCGACAGACCAACCGAATTGGACGATCTCGATCAAATCTGGCCCTTGTTGGACGACCCCCTCCCTCTCAGCGAAGCAATCACCCTCAACGACGGCGTAGTCTCCAAAGTCAACACTCCATACCTCATAGGTTACCGGCCAGAGAAGCCCAATGGCCGTGGCATTCTTATCATCGCAGGTGGGGGCTATGTTGAGTACATGCTCATGAAGGAAGGCATCACTGTCGCAAAATGGCTCAACACTCTTGGCTTCTATGCATTCGTTCTTGTTCATCGTTTTCCGAATAGCGAGACCGGCCCTCAAGCGCCTTTGGACGATGGTAGGAGGGCACTCAAGAT
This sequence comes from Fusarium tanahbumbuense, assembly GCA_012977735.1. NCBI lineage: Eukaryota > Fungi > Ascomycota > Sordariomycetes > Hypocreales > Nectriaceae > Fusarium > Fusarium tanahbumbuense. Next base: position 34,067 of record JAALXH010000089.1, on the reverse strand, counting down.
CATGGAGCAAAGTGGTCTTGCGCCGCAGGGTATCAGCATCTGTGGTCTTTCATCGGGCGGCCATCTCGGTGCCGCACTTCTAGCAGAATACCCCAATGTCTGGACATCACCCGATCCCGAAATGCCACAGATCGAATTCGCTATTCTTGGATATGGACCAATCTCTACCAACGCAGTCGGTCGTCAGATCATCGAGAACAAGCCGCCGCTGCCACCGAAGGAGAAACAGGAATTTTACAATGTTGTGCAGCCTGATGTGCAGCTTCGCTCACCTGCACCGCCCGCGTTTATCGTCTACTCAAACAACGATCCCGTTGTTCCAGTTGTCAATGCGTATCGGCTAGCTGAAGGATTCACAAAGTGTGGCGCTTCGGTTGAGTTGCACGTATTCGCTGATGCGCCTCATGGATTCGCGCTGAGCAGTAATAAGGATTTACCGGTGTCGAAGTGGCCTTCTATGTGTGAGGCATGGTTAAGACAGCATAAATGGATTTAATAGCGACTGAGCTACATCCTTAGATAGAGAATAATGCAAATATTTATTTCCCTCTAGCAAACCTGCTTGCTATGTCCCAATCCCGGGGTATCATTTAGAAAACCTTCTTGACCTTCTCACTCGTTTCCCCGTGATCTCCCCATCTGTCCTCCCACAGCTCTGTCTTCACGTACTGGCGTCCCTGGGGTGGACCATTGAACCCCCAGCGCGCCTTCAACTCATTCAGAGTCACCGGGCTCTCGAGTTCGTAGAGTTCGAAAATGGGGTATCCGAACTTGGATTCCTTGACACCAGCGTTGAAGTCTCCATTGCCAATACCATGAGGCGAAGTAGGCACTTCTCCTGGTTCATGGTGAGTATTGGGAGGGATGACGGCGATATGTCTGGGAAATAAGTTAATAATGAGTTTCAGGCGAAAGGAAAAGAAAACAAATGACTTACGTTATGGAAGAGCTTCCACCATCATATGCAGTTTCATACAACCAAAAGCGGCACACACCATCCTTGAGGCGATATTTGCGATACTCGTGGTTCTTCTCGCCGCTGATGATTTTGGCAAGATGCTCATGCCTGATGGCAAGGAGAATATCGGTTTTGACGCTCTCGGCGCCGGAATCGGAGTTTTGAGACATTTTGGTAGAGATGAGAGATTAGTAAGGGAAAGAGGAAAGGGGAAAAGCGGTTCAAAGACGAGTATTTATACTTTTTTGAAGGCGATGACTCACTGTCAATGCACTCATTGCAAAGCATATTGTTGATGCACAGTACTGGGTTTAGGTTCGTCAAATATGAAATCTAATTCACCAACTGTTGGACTGAAAAGCTTATTCGATGAAGATGCAGCCGAACCTTTGATACTACGCCTGATTCATCCGAGCGAAGCATGCTGGCTACTAGCTGTCGGTACAATGGGACGCTGTTCTTCGGTTGCTGAAGATTAGGTGGCAGTCGTCCATTCATGTAAACCGTATATCAATCACAATTAAGATCCAGGTAGTAGCCACTATCAACGTTCTACTTCTCGCCTCCGTCACCTCTCCACACTCTGACAGTCTGCCCCGGCTGAGCTGTCCTCTCAACCCAATTCTCAACTCTTTCCGCACCCCACATTATCGTGAACATGTTGATAAGCATTTCGTCCACATCAGATGCCTTCGCCGTCAAGAACAGACTCTCGCACTCCAGACTACAAACAAACAACGGGTCGGCTTTGCGGCAGGCTGCAGCCCATCCAGACGCCGATTTGGCGTTCCAGACATCCTTCATCGACGTGAAATAAATCCCACCGTGACACTCTGCCCACTTCTGTCTCAGCGTTAGATATACACCGATCGTTGACGTCGCCATTAACCATATTCGTCGGATACTCTCCGATAAGACCCAGGATCGCCAGAGGCGAGGCGTAGTGTCGCCGTCGAACATCGCATCTAGGACAATGGCGTTCGCAGACGTAGCTGAGCCATCGCTATTCTCAGATTGACAGATATCCGGATCGTGATGGGCCACTTCCCAGAGCTGTTGAGTCCATGATATAAAAGTTTGGATCTGTTGTTCACCATTTGCGCGCGCTCCGATGGAAGATGAGAAGAGAGAAAGGACGAGATGGACGTAGAGTGCTTGAGTACGAGAAAGATGTTCTCGTATGTCCAGGTTTTCGTTACCAGCATCACTATCAGGATAAGATCTCAGTAATGCCGTCATTTTCGAAGCCAAAATGTCATCAATAGCATTCTGATTCGCCGCATTCTTGACATTATGCAAAGCGACACAGGCATACGCATCCTGGATAGCAGACGGATATCCCGAATCCGCGTATAACTGCCTGTGCATGAATGAACTATGCGAATTTGTCACCCATTCATCAAAGAAGTCATGAATACCCCTCACATAGTTCATGCATATTTCATTGGAGAAGGTCGGCGTTGTAAAGGGAATATGCCGGATGATCCATGTGTCAGGTTTGAGAAAGAAATGCGTCGCGTCTTTTTGACTTGTCGACGCCGAAGAGCTGGAGCTGTCATCTTGGGGCGCGCCCAAGGTTCCGAGACTTCGTATCCACTCTTGCGGATCAACGTGATCAATTGATGATGGCGGAAAGGCGATGTCTGTCAGAGTTGAATGCCCTTCATTGCTGTTGGAAATGCTTGGACTGTTGCTGACATTTGTTGCGGAAGCGTGCGGTCTTTTTCGCTTGGTCGGAGGGTAGCGGCATTCGACGTCTCTATCGTTACAGCGGGTGCAAGCGGGTTGCGCTTTGTCGCATTTGCGCTTTCCACTTGAGCACGGGAAACAAGCCTTGACTTTCGCGACTGGAGCCATGTTTGTAATTTGTTGATGCGGAAGGTTGCGGGGTTTTGGAGATGAGAAGTTGTCAGCAATTGAAGACAACGTTGGCTGTCAGCTTAGGTATCTTGCGGAAAGGTGCGGCTTTGGCGGGGCTTTGGCGGGAAATTTGGCGGGTGTCTCAGCGCCTAATGACCTAGATCGGCCCTCTGCTCGCAGCGGGTTTTGGCGAGCTGTACGCCATGAAGTTTAACGGTAACTTCACCCGCAAAGTTTCCGCACGATTGGAAATCCATCAATGGAAACGCCTCCAATTCTGCTATAAAAGTATAACTCTATTCGCCCGAAAAATGTTTTCCTTCATTCAATCGTCTACTCAAACTTTACACTATACATCTAAAGACTTGTCCCATTTTGAGTCAAAATGCCTTCCGCCGAAACACAAGACAATCCATGGGAGAACACCCAAGCTCCCAAGGCCGGCAGCAGCCTCATATCCAAGATTCATCGCGAATCATATGAAGCCATCTCGCCTTCTCGCCCTGAACTCTCTCAAGCTGGCAACACTATTCTAGTCGCCGGTGCTTCTACAGGCATCGGGCTCAGTATCGCCAAGTCCTTTGCTGCTGCTTCAGCAGACCGCATCATTATTACCGGCCGCCGACAAGATCCATTGGACATGGCGGCTGCTGGTATTAGTGGGAAATTTCCCAAAGTGGAAGTTATTCCTATCATCAACGACTTTGCGAATGAGACCGCTACTCGAGAGCTTTGGGAGAAGCTCGCGCAGGATGGCATATTTGTTGATGTTCTTGTCTTGAGCGCGGCTAGCATGTGGCTGCCCAACACTCTTCTTGGTCTTGGTTTTGAGACATTCAAGGAAGGTCTGACTATCAATGTTGCTGCTCCATATCTTTGGACTAGTCTGTTTTATAAACAGAGGGAGTCAAACCCGTCCCGAAAGCTGGTCAGTATCATGTTCCACCATTGCGTGCCTCCAAGCTAACATTGTCAGGCCCTTCTCAACCTTTCCACGATCGCTATTCATGACACTCCCATTTCAGTAGCCATCCCTCTGTACTCGACCACCAAGAGCGCCGTCACAATGATGATGAACCACATTGGCATGACCGTTCCCTCCAGCGAGATGCAAGTCATCACCTTCGAACCAGGACTGCACTACACAGAGTCTTTCCAGCGGTTCACCGACGAGAACAGCTTTCAATGGGACGACAGTAAGTAACTCTATGCCTAGGTCTTATTACCGTCAGCTGACAGATATAGTTCAATTGCCTGGCGACTTTGCTGTCTGGGCAGCTTCGGAGGAAGCCGAGTTTCTCCATGGCCGATTTGTCTGGGCTAAGTGGGATGTTCATGAGCTGAGATCGGGACCACTGAGGAAGAGGATTGAGTCTGAGCCTTCTTTGTTCAGGGTTGGTGTTAGTGGATATTGAGTGCTCGGCTGCGTAGAGTCAGCTTCGGTCGACGTATGAAGAGGTGGGTGGTTCGGCAACTCGGAAGACTCATGCGCCATTACACGGTTTATGTTTACTTTTAGACGGTCTTTATCATTGAAGATGATTCTCTTAATCTGGAAATGTACCTAAGATCTCCTGTTTGTTCGTTGATGAACACTAGAACAAGCATCCTACAAATCCAACCTCTTCTAATCTGTCTCGACATTATCGCCCGTAGACCTTGAGTTCAAAGTATCGAAACACCGGAAACGTAACAATAGCAAACCCACAGCCCAACCACATCCCCAAGTCCGCGTTGTGAGCCGCCTTCGACACAGGACCAATGTACCAAACTTGTGACATACCAAGAATAGCTCCAACCCAACCCAACACAAAACTTGCAAAAGCAGCCAATCCAACAGGAAGGTAGTTCTTGTCCTCCCACGCCGTCCAGTCGAAGCCTTTCTCCCCACGGAAGATCAGATGTTCTTGAATCACAATGCAGATGAACAGCATGACCCAGTATCCCATCAGAGCAACAAAGTTCTGGAAGATTACCAATAGACTTTCGCGACCGGCCATGGCGAGGACGAGAGTGATCAGGGAGAGAACGGTGGACCAGACCCAACGTGGCACAGCCTTGGTGTAGCGACCAAGGACTTGGCAACCGAGAGATGCGGAGTAGAGGGATGGTGTGCTGTTGGCGATGACACCAAGGGCAATCACCACAGAACAAAAACGTCCAAAGCCGTGGAGAGGATCATAAGCCTTAACGATGAGAGCTCCCGTGCTGATGGCATTGGCGTCGGCCCAGTCTTTGTTGTCGACGAGACCAGTAGCCAGACCGATAGCGATGAGGTACACAAGGGTGAAAGACATAGTAAGACCGACAACAGTCAGGAGGAAGACCTTGAGGCGAGATGTACGCTCCGGGTAGTACACGTAAAAGTCAGAGGCCGCAGCGGCCCACGAGTTGGGGACGTAGAAGCAGAGGGTAAAGAAGGAAAGACGGCTGGCAGCGAGCGCTGGGCCAGAGACTGTGGGCTGGGCTGAGGCGTTGAAGGAAGGTCCTGCAACGCCGATGAGGACTGCTAGGACCACAACCTGCGCGATCCAAGCGTACCTGAACATGTCAGTAAGCCGGGAGTTATTGGTTTATAGGTGTGCTTACCGTTCATAGGTATGGAAGATCTTCATGCCGAACACAGCGACAATCCATGATACTACAGCAACGACGATTACGCCTACCAAGATGGTCATCGTACCACCACTGACAGCTGACAGAACCTGCCCACCGATGATGCAGTCAATGGTAGCATAGCCGACCATGAGAACAATGTTCAGAAACGTCGGGATCTTGGAAGGCCAGTACCCAAAGAAGTATCTCAACACAACCTGTACCCCGGTCAGTCAACAGCAATCAAATACGGATAGAATATGCATACCATTGTACGATTTCCACTCTGTGGTCCCCAAATCGCCATATACCCCGTCGAACACGCCCCCAAAATGGTCCCAAACACAGCAAGAAGCGCACTATCCAAGAACCCTAAGCCAAACACCATTGGGCCAAAAAGGCCCGTGGCGAGGTTGTTCAGGGACAGGTTTGCGCTGAACCATAGCAGCGCGACTTGGAGATCTGCTGCGCTTGATGCAGGTTGGCGTTCTTCAGGGAGGACGCGCTGGATACCGCGTGCTTCTAGACCGGCGAGGTTTTCGATGCGGTTGTTGATCTTTCCAAATGTTGAGAGGGGAGGAGAAGAAGGGCTGGACGCATTGGAGGAGGCGTCATCGTGGGGTGTTGGAGATGAGCTCACTGTCGCAGATTTCTCGTGCGCAGGTTCTGTGTCGCGAGGGAGGGACATGATGGCGACAGGGAAAAGAAATTAGGATAAGCCACTGAAGGAAGGTCGAGACAAAGTTTGAGGGGGCTTGACGTCTTTTGTTGGCTGAATGGGCTGCAAGTTACCATCCCTGTGCAGAGTCGCAAAGCAATGATCTGTTGGTTGCACCATCCTGATCCTGGGAGACGGTCCAGATTGTTACAGAAGAGCCCGCAATTAGTAAAGCATTAATTAACCGCATACTGCATGCATGTCCTTTCAATGTCATCCCCTCCCACCGGAAAGTACTCGCCGGAGAGGCAATCTTCAGCGGCTGAGACCCCCATGTTAGTGGCTTGTTCCCTCAACAAGGGTCTCATGCAGGCTGTTCGGCGATGAAACCACACTCGCCTACGCTAATCCTGCGTGGTTTTAACGAGCTCTTCAGGGTCGGTTGGAGCGGAACCGATGGTGATACCTTGAAGGGGAGGGTGGAGAGATGCCGGCACTTTCGCTAGCGACTTGGCGATGGAAACCTCAGCTTCTACGGACATTCGATTTGGACCGTTTCGAAGATGTTCGTGATGATCTTTGTCTAAATTGTAGTAGAGGATGATATACAGTAATCTAGAAATATAGTCTACAGTCTTCCCTCGCTAACCTCCACCTTGGTAACAACAGTGATGCGCCCATTACCCCTCTCCTCATGTGTATCACCACTTGCCTTCGCCTCCACATAATAAGGATTCTGGTCCACAAGCTCAATTTGACTTCCCTGCTCAGGCACGCGCTCATCCTCCAGCTTCGCCCAGACAGAGGGTTTACTGCGACCTTGTGTTCTTCGACGAGTCGAGTTTTCGGGGTATGATGGGTTCGGGTACGAGGGATTGGACGAGCTGCCTTTTGAACCGAGGGCGAGACGTAGGACGGGCCAGCAGAGCGGGAGATTGCCGACCCAGAGAGCGACGCCGGATTCTGCGACGTACCTGGTGCTGTTAGTGGTGAGTTTGATGGCCTTGGGTGTGGGAGGACTTACCAGTAGAGGAACACGTAGCTGTTTGGGTTGCTGAAGTTGTAGTATCGATTGAGAACGGCGGCGAGAATGTTGAAAAGACCAAGACCGAAGACACAGCATAATCCGATTCGTCTACACAAGTCAGCCATGAAGTCCTGTCCATAATTGTAACTCAGCTTACCTCTTCCTCGACAAACTAATGTTGATGACAATCGGAATCGGTAACAAGATCAACATGATATCGCTCGCAATATTACAAGCCGTCGCAGTAATCATGTGAGAATAATACGTCGCACATTGCACTGTCCATCGATTAGCCAAGTCCTTGGATCCTCATGAATAACGTACTCTTGTCGGGATTGACAGGCACAGCCCAATACTCTGGCGTAGGCGAACACCAGAAGAACACAAACAAAAAGATCACAACGATATAAGTGACCACGCAAAACGCAGAAACAAACCTCACAGCCCAGCGCTGCTTAATCGACGTTCCCTGCGTCAATCTTGCGTACAGAAACAGCAAGCAAGCTTTGATCGTCCAAACAGCTGTGAGAGCAAATATTTCGAGAACAAATGTCATCTTGCTACCGAATATAGCTGCACTTTTGCCTTCAGGTGTGAGTTTCGCTGCGACATCGGGGGCCATGTAGTTGGAGCCATTTTTTGCGACTTCATTGATTGAGACTACGACGCCTGTGAAGTTGATCTGTTGGGGTAAGTCGGATGTGGTTTCGAGGAATGGGGGAGTGCGTACGAGGGCGAAGATCATGAGGTAGTCTTCAATGGCAAGAAGACTCCATTTTCCCAGCTTCAGGCGTCTCGATGCGCTGGGTTTTACTGTCAGCGACTGTCAAAGGGCGGGGAGAATGGACTTACAGGCGACATGTTACAATGAAGAGACCCAGGACCCAAAGAATCCACGATTCGATTAACAAAGATTGCAAAAACTCCATAACGAAAGAACAATTTACGCACGATGTCAGTATCTCGAATGAAGGCAACGCAGGTGAAGAAAAGATTTTCAAAGATTTAGATTAAACAAGCTGTCTACCCCTGCGTTGTCTGTTGTCGTCTTTCGTGATGTGATCCAATATGAAACCATCGCCCAGTTCAGCTCAACTGGCAGCATGGCTACCTCGCCTGGACCGTTGAAGTCGTCCCATGAAAAGCAAAAACAGGCCTATCCCAGAACAATAATTTTACATCCAAAACCTTCTTCCAAATCTGACAGATGCGAAATTCAAGGGTGATTCCTACGAAAGACATTTCCCAACCAACAAGTTGCCTGCATGATTAGCTCTCTTCCCCTGCACTGTACCATTGTCTTTTTACCAACAGGAACAGGGCTTCTGCGGCGTTGCGCTTAGATCGGCACAGCAAGACAAGGGCAAACGAGATAAGAGACAACTTTCAAGTGGTATGTCGTCCTGCTCGGCCCGCTTCCGATCCCTGCTAGACTCGGAATTTTCGTGGGGGGTTTGATCCCGTCCCGGCTGGGCGAAAGCTTAGGTTTTTCTTCATCATACGACAGAACGCTAACTTGAACCATTCTAGAATTATAATCCGCCGCTAATTCTGAATGAATTGTCTCTTTGGGGTTGTTTCCACCCGGCAGTTACAATCTCTTTCTAAGCAATATTGTTAAGGTTTTGACCAATGGACAACCCCTGACACGTCCTACCAATCAGTGGTGCGAGCGAGCAACCAACAGAGGGTACTCGTAACTGCAGGGAAAAGCCTCACCGATTTTTGGGCCGTTCGAGATTCTTCGACCAACAACCATAATTCTGTAACATTTTGACTGCCATCCGGACCAACTGCATGGCCTGATTTGACTGTAGTGATTTTTTCTCACGGAATTTCCCGCGATTGACACCCTTCAAATAGACTTGAGACACTAATCTGTACCACACTCAATCAGCCGCAATGACACCATCAATCCGCACAATCGATGAATTCACCCATCTCCCCTTTGACTTTCTTGTCATAGGTGGCGGAACAGCCGGTCTTGCACTAGCAGCCCGTCTTTCTGAGTCTAATACCTCCTACACAATCGGCGTTCTTGAAGCGGGCTCCATCGTCCAGAATGATCCTGATGTAGATATCCCAGGCCACTACGGCAGAACCCTCGGAGGATCCTACGACTGGAAACTTGAAACCACACCCCAGAAGGGTCTTGGTGGACGGACATTGCCATGGCCTCGAGGAAAGGTGCTTGGAGGGACCAGCGCGTTGAACTACATGGCGTGGAATCGCGCTAGTAGGGATGATTACGATGGGTGGGAAGCTTTGGGTAATGAGGGTTGGGGGTGGGATGGACTTCTGTAAGTGAACTGAAGGTATCTAAGGTTTATACTAATCTCATTCTCAAGGCCCTTTTTCAAACGATCAGAGACGTTCCACCCGCCTAGTCAGAAGGTTTCGAGTGAGCATGAAGTTGCTCACGATGCAGACACTCTCGGCGACTCAGGTCCGATTCAAATATCTTATCCAACAGATTACTCACCCTCTCACGGCCTGTGGCATAAGACGCTCAATACTCTAGGAGTTCAAACCAATCCTTCTCATCTCAGTGGGTCAAACACTGGTGTCTGGACATGCATAAACGCCGTCGATCCCTCCACAGGTCGACGATCATATGCAACGGATTATCTAGTCAATGAGCCGCATAACCTTCACATTCTTACCAACGCAACGGTAAATGAGATCATCATCAATGAAGACAAGATCGCCACAGGTGTTCACTTTACGTATCATGATGAAGAGTATAGTGTTTCTGCGACGAGGGAGATTATTCTCTCGGCGGGAAGTGTCAAGTCGCCGCAGATATTGGAGCTTTCGGGAATTGGAAATCCTGAGATTCTGGAACGCGCGAATATCCCCGTCAAGGTTGAGAGTTTGCAAGTCGGAGAGAATCTGCAGGAGCATATCAGTAAGTGACAGCTTACCAGGGTTGGGTATTGACTAACGTGGGTTTAGTGCTCGCTACGATTTTTGAAGTCGATCCTTCACTTGCCAATCGCGATGATCTCCAAAAGGAAGAACGTCTTGCCGCAGCTGCAAAGGAACAATACGCCCAGACTGCTGATGGACCGTTGACTATTTTGCCTGTGTCTCTTTGCTACGTGCCTCTAGCACACTTCGTTCCAAAAGAGACTCTCGCAACACTTCATACCGAGGCAGATCAGATCTCAGAGTTTGACTCAGACAAACACGATATCCTCACCCATCGCCTGGACGGCAATTCCAAGCTTGGTCAGATAGAGTATATCTTTGACCTCGGCAACTGGAATCCGTACTTCAAGGGCGAAGATGGTAAGAAGTACGGCACCATGCTCCAGATTCTTCAATATCCTTTTAGTGTCGGCTCAATCCACGTTCGTGCTTCTCGTGAGGCAGACGAATCACCTGATATCGATCCCAAGTACTATGAAGGTACGCATGGAAAGCTTGATATGGACGTCATGAAGCAGTGTCTACAATTCGTGAACAAGATTGTACACACTGAGCCTCTGGCAAAGATCATCCGTGCACCTGCTTCTCCTCCAGCAGCAGCTTACAACGATGAGAGTCTTCTTAGAGAATGGATCACGCAGAACACAATTACAGACTGGCATCCCGTCGGAACATGCGCCATGGGCGGTCGAGCCGGTATCGAAGGTGGAGTCGTCGACTCAAGACTCCGAGTCTATGGCGTCAAGGGCCTTAGAGTTGTTGACGCGAGTATCATGCCTCTACAGATCAGCGCGCATATCCAAGCGACTGTTTATGCTATTGCGGAAAAGGCGGCTCATATGATTATTGAGGATGCAAGAAGTGTTGATATGGCGCGAGAAAAGGCTTGGAGACAGGCTAGACTTTAATTGTACATATCTTGCTGGTACTTGCGAAGCCAAGACCTGACTACTGCACCGATAGCTTCAGGTTGATGATGCGGTGATAGATGGCCGGCTTCATCAACGGCATATAATGCTAAACGATCATTTCCTTTCCAGAAACCACCCTTTTTAACATTCCAGCCATGAGAATCTGAGGTTAGTTCTCCATTTCTATAGTGCCACTCTTCGTACTCGAGATTCCGGTATGCGTCTTGTCCTTTCCATGGTTGATTGTCTAGCATACTCATTTGTCCCGGGGTATTACTTCGATTATCAGCAATCAATCAGTTTCAAGAGGGCGATAGGAACTTACATGATGATATCGTTGTTGCCGTTAATAAATAGCACAGAAATATCCGTGTTATCCAAAAACCATGTTAGTTCTCTTGTGACAGGTAAATGGATGTTCTCCGCGAGATCCCATCGCTGATTGGTGTCCAAATCGATCAGATCAAATGGGTGATGCTTGTATCCGAGTTTTTCTTGAACCCAGCGCTTGTTCAAGAACTTCCATGTCGGCCCGTGGTCGAGGTTAGAGCACATGGGAGGTTCTTCGCAAAGATGTCGGCCTTTGCACGTCAGTAAACGGTATGAGAACAGATCAAAGAACTCACTATCGTAAGGATCCCAGCCTCCTCTGACAACACCATCCATAAAGTGCTCTCCGACGCCTTCCTCACAAACTTCATTCGCAGCCTTACACGTAGCAATGTCATATGCTTCCCTGCACTTCTTCGCCATCTTCTCACACTCTGGAATCGCATAGTGCATATCCTTACAAGCTGAGTCCTTCATAAGCGGCGCCTTACGACCATCTCTGGCCCAGTCTTCACAAAAGAAGTCATAGTAGCCTATGAACTGCCGCGTAGCATCGATGTAGCCATCTACGATGATGGCCGATGAGATGTTGATACCAGGGTCTTCTTGAGAGGCGATATGCTTTGTGTAACCTGTTACATAATGCCCGCCCATTGACTCGCCGGTGATATGCCATGGTCGACCTGCAAGATTGGGAAAGACGGACTGGGAAAAGGTTTTGAGGAATGTATCTACGTCTTTAGCGCCTTGTTCAAGGCTCACGGCGATGTCGTCTCGGTCTGTGATCTCCGAGAAGCCGACGCCGACGGGTTGACTGAAAGGTCAGTAAGGCTTCGGTTATCGGTTGAAGGCACTTACTCGATGTAGACAACATTGGCATGGTCGGTCCAAGAGTAGTCCTGACGACGCGTTGAGTTTCCATCTGGATCAACAACACAAGGTCCACTGCCCATGAAGAGACCCATCTCCCCAGCTGCACCAGGACCACTAGGCACCCTGCGTTAGTCGAGTCCATCTTTCAGGATGCATCAACATACCCGCTCATCCACAATAGCAAAGGATCCGTCTCAGGCTTATTCCTACTCTCAAAGTACCCTATCCACATTAGTACCAGCTTCCATTACTCTATCGTATACGTACAGAAGAACATGGACTTATCAGCCGTCACGTTCACAGTTCCCGTCCACTGCCTCGACCCAGCATCGCAAAGATCAGAGGATTGTTCGCGTAGGGTGAAGAATGGCTTTGTGGCTGCTTCCTCGGTCAGTGGTATTTGGTCTTGGCATGAAACATGACCAATTATCGTCGCGAGGGTAAATGCAGAGATAAGCCACATTGTCGCGTTTGGACGAGATGTTTGTTGGAGGAGAAATTAGTAATCGCGATCCGGCTAATAAGAGTGGTGGAGCTTGCGCTATGGAGTCGTCTATAAAAAGCACGCGATGAGAGGCTAACTGAGTTGGGTCTGGGGTTACCCTAAAGCTTCAGCATTTCACAGCCTGAAGAGAGAATTTTGCGTGCATCAATCAATACAATCAGTTCTGTTATTTCAATATCTCCTAGGCTTTAAAGTGTCAGTTCGAATAACCATGAGCAGCGAGCAGCTTTCCATTGGGATTCTTGAAATCACAGATCCTCGAACTGTTATTGAAAAAGATGTGATTTTCAAAACTATATTGGGAATCACTAAGGGCTTTCCTTTTCTTTTTAATACTGTTATTTCTTGCTTCTACGAAGATATTCAATCCAAACTTCACCAGCCGTTACAATAAAAAGACCATTATTGTCTTCCACTCGCTTGGAGAAAGGATCAGCCAATGCCTCAACCCTTCGGGTCCTTGGCCCGCGATAAGCGGTGAAATGAGATGAACAATGGTGACGTCATCTCACTGGCCTCAAAATGCTAAGGCACCAGTGAGTGAGATAGCTGAACAGCCTAGATGAGAGCTGACTGACGCGTCTCAAATCGAATGAGAAGTAAACAAATACCAATTTACAAAAGCGTAAAGCAATCACCAGTTGATCTTGATGTTATTTTGATGATTCATCTGAGAGCAAGTCTCGGATGACGCCGGCTTACAAAAAGGTTAATCAGGATAGCATAAGAAGAGACCCATCATTCCACAGTGTATGATACGAGAAATAAAGTGGCAGTGAAGTGGCGTTTTCTTACATTTCTCAGCTATGCTTTTGACTCACCATGGCAACTCATCAAGATAGAGTTGCTCAAAAGAACAGCTTTGCAAGAATAAGAATTCGAAATTTAATGCATTTCGCTTACTGTAACGTGAAGGAAAGAACTAGAAAGTCTACAAGTCTCATGTGGTTGCACAGAATGGGCGTTTGCTCTTCTGGTTCTGGCCTCTGCAAATTACAAGCGCATGGGGTACCCACCCTAGTCCCACTTTTCGGAGTAGGCGGAAATATCAGCCGCTCTCTACTCGGTCTCTTGTCTTCTCTTACCACCACATGCATGCATCCATCTTCCCACTGCACTGCACCTTTTGCAATTTGCCATCTCTCCTCTGTTCAAACAAGAGCTTGAAGAATTTCATAATATGTTCCAAGTTGACACACCCTGACAAGAGTATTGTTGTTGATGCTGCAACGCCAAACGACCGGCATTCAAATTTCTCTTCTCCGGTAGATTGTTTACTTTATTTTTTTTCGACTTGCCTTCGAGTCAGGGCAGCATATTAACTCCGTGGCCTTTTCTTCATCCTATCAACGGTCTCCCCTTCAGGTGACTCACAACTTTAAACTATATTACCTCTATACATTGGGAAAAGCTTTCCTGTTACAACTGATTACCATCGCTACCGCTTCCTTTACAAAAAGCCGATCCACCGTCATCATGTTTATCAAGAGTACGTATCTGACAAATTCCTTGAAACAAGACCTCTCGCTAATATTCCCTCAGCAGAACAAGTATCCGACTTCTCATCGGATTATCAACCGGCGGATGATGACGACTTTTACCAAGACGCAACCCAAGCGTTTATTCAAAGTCATACCGCCCACAGCGAAAAGTGCGAAGTTACCTTCCGTCTCAAATACTCATTCAACCACGGTCGCTCATGGCACTACATCTGGGTTGGCGAAGAAGAACTCCAGCACATAATGCCCAACCTGGTGTTAACTTACTGGCACAATCTCGGCGGCCGCTGCCAATCGACAAATTTTGACAAATATCACGTTTTCAGGATAATAGGCGAAGAAAAACGATACTACAAAGTACAATGGATAGGATATAGTGAAGAAGATGCCTCATGGGAAATGAAGAAAAAGATTGAGCGGATTCGGCCTCTGGCTGTTTTGGCGTGGAAGGCTCGTTAGGGCGGGGAAATTAATTCGATTGGCGCACAAAAAATGGGCTGACTTTTTTTGGAATTTGGAATTTGGGTGTTTTGGGTTGGCATAGATTTTTGGGTTAGCGGGGCTTCACGGCTTGTTCGGATATCTGATATTTAATTATGTTCCTATTTTCCCCTTGACTGTTCCATGAATATCTGCAATGTGAGAAGGTGTCAACGTCGATGAATTGTTAAAGTGATGACATTCGGGTGAAACAAGGCACCGTCTTTAAGCGTAGGGCCAAGTTGTCAGAGAGAGATTTGGTTATTGATTTTGGTAGGAGGAAGAAAAAGAAAGTGATTTTATGCTGCCATAGAATTTAATGATATGGTAGAGCAAAAAAGAAAAAGGAAAGATTCTGTGGAAGCAAGATTTCTTGGAGATAGGATAACCATCAAATGCCAAAAATCTTCAGGTTCAACCTGCGAGACGAGATGGGCTAGAAAGCGCAAGCCGGCTGATGGCATTTCCTCAATCTGACAGGCTCTTCTCACCGAAAGACCGTTACCGATACGCCATGTGGTCAAACGACGATGGTAGTACTGCAAACCCGGATTGCTCAACTGAACTAGCGAGATCTTTCAAATTGACAGCACTGACTAAACGGGACACTTTGAGAGAGAGGAGTCTTGCCACTCCGATTCATGATTCCAGACTGTGGTTCTGATTCGCACTCGGAATATGGGTCTGATTCTGGTTCGAATTCTGGTTCTGGCTTAGATCTTGACTCTGATTCGGACAGTTCTGATCTACCAAGAGAGTCTGACGAACACGGCGGCCGAGAGGAAGATGCTATAATTGTTAAGCTTTCTACTGTCACTCGGAGCGAGGAACTTGATAACCATCACCGCATCTGACACATTCATTTTAGCAAGGACTATGACCGACTAAACCATGGAACCTATTCTACCGAGGAGCGATGGAGAGAACCTCCTCCTTGACGCACCGAAGCCCCCAAAGACCCTTGAGCCTGCTAGTACTGATGGTACGTCCAAATCTGGAAGCTCCAGCAGATCTAGCAAGTCAAGTAAGTCAAGCAACTCTAGCAAACGCGATCAGCGCAAAAAGACGACGAAAGTTACCGTCCTGGGTACTGTGAAACAGTATAAGACAGATGGCAGTATCGAATCCCGAGAAAAGAGTCTAAAGAGAACTAGAGCTGAGATCAAGGAGAAAGAAGATGAAAGGAAGGAGGTCAAGAAACAGGACCGCTGCGCCAAGAGGACGAGCAAGTTGGAGACGCTTGATAAAGAGATTGAGAAGCTGAAGAAGAAAAAAGAGAAGCTGAAGGGGCAGATCGAAGGATTTGGGAAGTGGTAGTATGTAGTCGCTGCGAATCTGTTGTACTTCATGGAAGCGGAAATTTGAACACGTCTGTTAAAGCTTTAGCTAGCGATTGCTTATAGGCGGTCTCTAGTTCAATGTATTCATAAATTCACGACTCAACATTTATCGAGTGGACTGTCATGTAAATGAAGAAGATACCATAAGTGATGATCGAGAGTAAAGATTTAATGGTGTTTGCTTTTGTAGAATTGCGCAATGTGAATGAACCTAGCACTAAAGAGCCACGAGTAAAAGTAACTACTCAATCGTAAACGCATTGCAATACACGAAGCACTTATAAATGCCATCTTTGGTGAATCATTCTTCAGCATGCTGAATATCACTGAAACTAACAGAGAGGCTAGCTCTGGTTTACAGCGTCTCTTGAGAGTCACGGACTGAGCCCCCAGGAGGTGAAAGACTCAATTGAAAGGAGCAATGCTGAGAGACAGGGAGTCGTGAAAACGATCATGTTGAGATTGGAATGGGAACAGAAGCAAGCTGACATTGCTAATGTGAATCAGCATATTGTGGAGCTGAACAACCGGAATATTCTGGTGAAAGACAGTATTCGAGTACTCGAGAAAGCTAGGCGTGAGGCATGAGGTGTTAATAGGTGTTAGTCACGGACCTTCCAGGCCGGCTTGGCTTCACAGAAGGCTGTAACATCACCTGAAGAGGTTGGATTGAGTCACGTTTAGGTCTCTTTCGATGGAGGTGGTTCATGTTTCTAGATACGTTACGACATGAATCATGGTCTTGGTGCTATGCAACCATCAGCTATAAGTCGAGTTAATTGTTCCTACTAACTAAAAGGACTCTCCATAGTATCACATCAACAAACGGTCCCATCCTTCACAAACATCCTACAACTATTCATCTTACATCGAGAACTTCTACAGCATGGACCAATCAAAGCAAGTTCCCCTCTGTATGCCTTGCATCGCCTGCTGCACAGAAAAGCTTGACGTAGTCAAACAAGCTCCCCTCGCCGTCTGGGAGATGTGGGTTGAGCAGGAGAAGAAGAGGGAGAAGCTGGTAGAGGTCCAACTATTGATAGAAGACATGGAACGCGATATCAAATGGAAGAAAGGGGAGCGCCGCAGGCTGGCAGATCAAGAGGAGAAGCTCATGACAGATTTTCTGGAGTATGGGAAGTTGGTAAGGGAGGCTGAGAAGGTCGAGAAGAACGAGAAGGCTGCAGAGACAGAGGAGGCTCGGAGGAATTGGGTTTGGTAGTGTGACTGAGTTACAGCAACGCTAAAGTGATAGAGGTATTGATGAAATTCACTATACAGGTGGATACAACTCCCAGTGATGCTTTATAAACAGAAATAATATAGCTCGTTGAAACATCAGGCCTCGATAGCACCTCTTAGTTCTAGCTTAAAAGTAAAAAGTCTAATCAGTAGCTCGGATTTAAAGTAATTAATTTACAATAAACTACACACTTTGCTTAGTTCCGGCTCGTTGGTATCGTCAATACTAAGACCGCGATCCAAGAGATATTTCGTGAATCGCTTACAACAAGACCCAACAGCATAATACAAGAGTCCCTCGCCATCCTTGTCCTTCAGCTCCTCCAGATTCGCAACACCTTCAGAAAGTGATATCGCAAGGTCCTCTGTCTCAAGACACGTGGCTTCCATTATCGTACAGCGACCGTGCCATCCATTCTTCGCAGGGTCAGCACCAGCTTCAAGAAGAATATCCAACGCTTCGTAGTCTTTATTGAGAACGGCGCGTCTCAGCCCTTCGGCTCCAAGAGACCCATCCTTGTCTGTGCTAAAGACACCATTTTTGATGAACATCCTTAGAATATCGTACCGGGCCTCATGTACAGCCGTGATCAGTGGTGTATAGTACCCCGGACCCGGCTCATCCATGCGAGCCTTTCTCTTGACCAAAGCTTCAGCGATCGCGATGTCGTTTCTTGCAACAGCTAATGACAGTGGTCGTGTGTTTGCATAAGAAAGAGCATCAGGATTTGCCCCACGTTCAAGAACGAGTTTGACGACGTCTATGTTACGGGTGAAAACAGCAACGTACATAATGCTGTCAGCATAGGTGTTGGAATAATTGATGTCTGCTCCTCTGTCAAGCAGAAAGTCAATAGCTTCCAGACTTTGACCTTCAACGGCTTTGAGTAGTGGAGTTTTGTCTTCGATATTCTTGACATGAATATTGGCACCATGATCCAGAGATCTTTGCATAACCTTCAGATTCCCAGTGGAGGCTGCCCATAAGAGCGCCTTGCAAGGTCGTTTGGCATCTCTCTGGTACAAGTGCCAGTTGAATATGTTGTGAAATCGTCTGTTTGTTCTGCAGAGAGAGTTGAGGGTACTGAGCTGATGCACTCGCTCGGCAATCAGCTCTATAATTTCTGTCGGCAGACTTTGCAGAGACATTGTGGCTATATTGAACTCGATTAAAGAAATTGGTAGTGGGACATCTGATGTCTTTAAAAAGTTATGATGACATTACGTGAGAAGTTAGCCCCAAATCCTGAAGTCAGCTCCGATCTTACACGGCGGTCTGCTGCGCCGCTGATCATGAAGGCGTAGCCACTCGGATTGAAAATAGTGCTTACTGCAATTGTGGCTATTTGATCAATTGATAATGATTGGACTGCAAGGAAGAATTGCCCAGACGGGTGGTGGTCTCGGATTGGGTACCTCAGAAAACACTATCGAACAGTTGGCATTGCTTATGCCACATACGAAATTGGAAAGATGTTCCCACGTCTCTTCTTACATCTATCCAAAACCTGATCGGGGTCTTTCACAGATTCGGAGTCGGAGTCCTGCATATCTAATCCCTTAATTCTCCTCCTCCTTCTTTCTCTTCTCAATACACTTCTCACCTTCCGTTGATGGAGGATCAAAGTCATTGTATTTGAGTAGTTGCACACATTGTACTGTTCCTATTTCAGGACATTCCAAATCTACTGGTCTCGGCGACCAGGCGATGAGCCAGTGAAAATCCTTGCATCAATAATAGTTTAAGTTGTGGAGGCACATCACGAAGGCTTTGTCATACTCTATATATAGTTTCAAGCGTTCAAAGAAAGAACCAAGATGGGCAATTCTCGATCTTATATACGTCTACCCGTGATACCTTCCGTGATTGCTCTGTAGCTGAAAGTCAGAAGCTAATATGTCCTTTCAAGTCTTATTTCTGATATATCACAAAGTAAACAACGTTAGTCTGTGTAACCCTAACTGAAGGCCTTATCATAGATTTCGTGTCATCTCTTTACTGCTCCTCCTTATCCTTCTTCTTCTTCTTCTTTGCAATGCACTCCTTGCACTCGGAAGCTGGCTTCGTTGAATTAAACGCTCTTTTCGTTGGACTGCATTTGGCCGTTCCAACGTCCGGACACGGCTTTTCGAATGATGTAGAGGTTATAAATTTGCCGCAATCTACGCAGTAATACTTGCGCTCGGTTGTGCGGCACATGGCGAAGTCTTTGTCAAATTGGGTGTTTGTAAAGAAAGAACGTCCTACATTAGACTGGGTAATGGAAGGAGAGGGTTCCAGCATACGGGAGGTCTCCCTGTTATATATGGAAATGCACCTCTGAGTCACTGACATACGACGATGGTACGGCCTTTCCTAAGTTGCTTTTGCATATGCGACCCTGACAAAGTTGCCTCACCATTGCGAAATTAGTGTCGTGTAGCTCACTCTCATACTTTAAAAGCTTGCGCTCTTGGACATGTTACGTTTAACAGACACTTATTCAGACACACAAAAGTATATTTGTATCTGTCATGGCTACCTCATCCGTCACATCCACTGACCCGTGCGCCAGGCTTTTAGTCCTCCGTGCTCACCTCCCTGACCCGCTGAGCTTCCTGTATATCCCTCCAAAGTTGACGCTTCTCTGCCTGGGGCACTAGATCGTCCTCATTGAGCCACCCGCCTGTGAATGCTACATCTGGCCCTGTCTTCTTACCAGCCTCTTCCGCCTCTTTCTGGAGTCTTACGCTCTCGCACTTTGTACACTCCCCGTCGACGTTCTTTACGTTGATTTTGGTTCCTTCGGACATATGGCCATCTGTTCCTTTTTTGTCGCAGCTTTCCTCGACCCATTCGACATTGTCGAACTCACCACACTTGCACCACTTGTGACGGACTTCGACTTGGCACATCTTGATAAATTTCGTTTCCAGTTATGCTTGTTGATGGTTGAGGCTTTGATATATAAAGAAGATGGAGAAGAACAGGAGATTGTACTCGAAAGAGGTCTTTTTATACAAAGGTCTAGTCACTTAATAACAGTATACTTCGCTTCGCTACCAACTGCTACAAAGCTGCTGTGGCAGCATACCTTATCAACTCACATTGACGTACAAGGTAATCCAAATGAGCACCTTGCGAATCAAGCCTACATCACGGCTCTTGGATCTTCCTATCCTTCTCCTCTTCATCCTCTAGCAACTTTATGCATTTATCACACTCTTCGGGAACGTTACGAACGTCATACGTGATTTCCTTAACCGTATGGCCTGGCTTGTTCCTCTCGTCACAGTCAACTTCATGCCTGTCAATAGATTTAAGCTCTTCACACTTGCACCAGTTATGGTAGACTTTGACCTTGCACATGATTGTAGACTTGATGTTTCGTAATTCAAGTTTGGAGCAGATTCAAGCTGTAAGTTGTCGCTGTGGTTGTGCAAATAGGAAGTAAGCCAGTGGTTGGGACAAGATAGATATGTAATATCTATAACGAGTTATAATAAGTGATTCAACTACTAGGTTAGAGTGATTGACTGTGAGCGATCCACGCGAATAGCCATCATCGGTAGCTACTTTGTTATTAACACCCGGAATAAAACAGTTGGCTCCAGCTAGTACCACTGAGGATAGTGCCTTAATCGAGACTCTTAAGCCGCCTTCTGTTTCTTGTTGTCATCTCCCTCCTTGCACTTGTCACACTTGTTTGTGGTTGTTATCTCTCTGCTTCTCGTGCTAACACTACACCTTGAAGTGCCTTTTGCCGGACAAGGGTTTTCGGTTCTCGTGAAAGAGTAGAGCTTGCCGCACGCGCACCAAACGTTTGTGTAAGTTACGTTGCACATCTTAATGAGTATGTCCGATACGGATGATAGTTTGTGAGACTTCTTGCTGTTATAGGCGTCTAAATTCGAGCGGAAAGAGAGTCTTATATATTTCTCATAATGGAGGGATTCAGAAGCACTGTCGAGTCATCTGACAAAAGACTTGGTCAACCGGTGACTATGTTGAAACGGCTGTTGATTTATTTCTTCAACTGCTACTCGGAGTTTGCTTGTGATACATCTGGTGATAGGATGCCCGGTAATGTGTACTTAATCGAACAACACTTTTGATCACACGAACTTCTTCAATTGCAAAGTGTGTTTCCATGCTTACTTACTTGTCACAGACTTCTCCAAAGTTGGTGATTGAAGAGAACGAACGCAAACAAGCTACTACTATCCCTACGAATTGGCGGGAAAACGCTCTGACATACATTCACTAGGCCGTTTTCGCTGCACATGTACGGAAAAGTGATGTCGCTATAAAGACGTCTCGTGCCGCAAGTATCGCCGGTTGTAGCCGTTGCGATGCGCTGTGAGACGCTATACAGTTTATAAGCGCCCAGCCGGTCGGCGATTAACGGACAGGACAAGAAAGCCCCTAAGGTAACATGACGGGCTCAGTGAGCGACGGCAACTGATTCCTCCGAACTCGCATTGAACGACGCGCCAGTCCACTTCGTATAAGGCTGAGCGATAATCCGCGTAGGATGTGTTGTTAGTGCTTACGCACCAACCCTCATGGCGCTCTTCATTGGCTGGGATATCAAGCGCTGAATCCTTCGAGCCATAATCTTCGAAGTTGGTCAGCATAGATAACCCTGTTAAATGTGGCAGGTTTGGTTCGGAAACGCGTTGCAATGACAGGCTCGTGAGGATGCCAAGACAATCTTGGGGACGTTTTGTCCGTCACAGACACCGTCAGCATTGAGCCTGTTCGTATTTAATCCCAGAATCGCCAACTTGCCATTCGTCATTAAGAAACAGCACAAGATGTCGCAAGAACAAAAGCCAGTGATTCTCTTTGTCCACGGTGCCTGGCACCAACCAAAGCACTACTCCCAATTAATAACCTCAATTGAAGCAAAAGGCCTCACTGTCATCACCCCAACCCTCGCCTCCGCTGGCTACGATGACTGTGTCGATGGTAAAGATCTAGAGGACGACGTCAAGGCCATCCACAACGAAATTTTGCACTATCTGGACAGTGGAAGGAAGGTGATTGCTGTAGGACACAGCTACGGTGCTGTGCCGCTCCAAGTCGCTGTCAATGGCCATACGCTAGCGGAGCGAGAGCAGAAGGGCCTGCGAGGTGGTTTTGCTTCCATTGTTTTCATTGCACCGACGCCTGTTTTGCAAAAGGGTATTTCGATGTATGATTCTGTTGGAGGACAGTACACATCTGCTTGGTTCCACGATGTATCTGTGGGTTGACCTATGCCACTTCGAAAGTTCATTAAACTGACTCCACCAGGAAACTCGCCTACCTTTAAAGAACGAAAAGCTCATGGAAGCGTTCTTTAGCGACATTGACCAGAGTGTCGCAAGTGAGATTATTCCAACACTTGCTCATCAGAGCAAAGGACCATTTGAGGTCACTGTTCCCTGTACACCGGCGGACTTGAACATTCCTAAGACAATGGTGGTCTGCGAGAATGATACTATCTTTACCAAGGATATCCTGACGTTTGTCGCTGACCGATGGGGAGCGAAGATTCTCGAGATCGAGTCTGGACATAGCCCGCATTTAGTAGAGAAGCATAGAGAGTGGATTGCTGACTTGATCAGCGTGGAGGGGGAGAAAGTTTTGTAATGTTTATCTTGCATCAGCATTTATGTCGAGATGAACAAAATGAACACTCTGGGCAGAGCAAAGATAAATTTCAACGAAGGAAGAGAGTCATCATGAGTAGATAGTCTTTCAAGACTTCCTTGGACCCCTCATCGTTCAAGCCACCCTAATGTTTGCCGTCTAACCGACAAGAAACCCAAATTTGGAGATAGTTTGGTCACTTGAGTATAGCTCTTGAGCCACTTGGCGTCAATAGTACTCTTAGGGGTGCTTTAGAGAAGGGCCTCGACTCCAACCTAAGGTCGACGACACCGAACCTTAAATCACCGACACTGGCCAAGACAAAAAGGTCGTCTAGCCACGCTGAACGTCGTAATCATTTGCTTATTGCCAATAAACGCATTGACTCGGCTGATCTCATCTGACGTCTGAGCGAAGCCATTAGCAAGCCAAGGTTGCATTCTTAGTAAAGATAAGCACCTAATGGGATAGACCTCACCCGTGAGTCAGACTTCGATCGCTTACCCACGTGAC
The DNA here is from genome assembly GCA_012977735.1 of Fusarium tanahbumbuense. Classification (NCBI taxonomy): domain Eukaryota; kingdom Fungi; phylum Ascomycota; class Sordariomycetes; order Hypocreales; family Nectriaceae; genus Fusarium; species Fusarium tanahbumbuense. The sequence goes on along the minus strand of JAALXH010000089.1, from coordinate 10,728 downwards.
ATAACGTTGATCGCTGGTCTTACAAGAGTCATCCGGAGCCCAACGAGATATCAGCACTGCTGCAATTTCTTTCCATCAAAGACACTTCAAAATGGCTTCAGAGGATATCCGTCCTGATCTCATCGACCTCATCGCCTTCTATAGTATCCTCACCTCCCTATCACCCTGGCTTTCAACCCTCGACCTGCACAACCTCAGCTTAACATCCCGCTCAGCATATGCCTACATCCACAACCCCAAGATATTCAATTACCTGACCCGTCAGTCCCTCTGTGACGGGCACGGTCTCTTAACACGGCAAGCCTACGCAGGCCCATACTGTTCACTCTCCAAATTGCCTGGTTCTAAACTGCCGGGTGAGCTGACCAACAGTCCGCACGGTCAAGGCGACGAAGAAATCGAAGTACATTTATACAACGTCAAGTGCGCCGAGGCAGAGGCCCTACCTTGCCTTAAATGCGGCGTAAACATCTGTGAGGAGTGCCGTTGCTATCCCCGTGCAGCGCCAGCCAACTCCTATCCGAACCGCCGACCGCATATCATGGGGAGTCTACAGTATGATAACATTATGTGTTTGTGCGAGAGGTGTGATGAAGAGGCGGAAAATGAAGTGAAGGGGAAATTTTTGAACGAGAGATGCGACTGTGATAGGTACAAAAGATGGATTTGTGTAGAATGTGAGGGCAAAGAAAGAGAAGAGACAAGGGAGTATTTCGAAGAAAGAACAGAGATGGAGTGGGAGTGGATGCAATATGGCGTTGACTATGGTGACGACTCTGAGCCTTCTAAAACGTTGAACGATCACGCTTTTATACGAGCGGTAGGTACCGCTGCACCCTTGAGATGAGGATTAGCTAAGAGTGGATAGTATTGGTGTAAATGTGGTAGAGCTGTTTCGCATCGAACAATCTTTAGATGCATGTGGTGTAAAAGGCGACATTTGCATGAAGATGAGTGGGAACAGGAACGTTACGATGTTCAGGCCCAACATCCGTTCTTTGACGATGTAAGTCATACTTTCCGTTAAATAACTTCACTAACGTATTTGCGAAGAACCCGAGTTATCCAATCTGGGTGAGCGATGCAAACAACAGATACCCAACTCCTTATCCAAGACTGGGCTATGATAGAAGAGGTGAGGTAGAAGAAATTAGGGAAGCAAGAGGAGAAGATAATGTTTCTGGGAGTTAATGCTTAGGATCATGTGGGTTAATAAATTCAATACAATTACTATCCTATTCAGAACAATAACTATAGAAAATACATGGTACTCCCAACATCAAACTGTTCTTCCGGAAAGACCTGCTACTCCGTACTCAATATCCAATACAGATCCTTATCAACAAAAACATAGCCTACCAATAGTATCCTTACTCCTGCGTGCCCATTCCTTACCGCGGTCCAATAGTAAACCCTCAAACAGCATTATGCATCAGGTTCCCAAAATGTTGGGTCAGAAATTGACGGACCTCTGGGTTGCCACCCACACCAATCGATAGATCCCCCCTATTACCACCTCCAATCTTTAATCCCTTCAGATTCATCGCTCTCGAAAGCGCAACATACGCTTGTCCTGCCTCAAAAGACCTATTCAGGTTTATGATCACCCTGTTCAGCGTCATGCCCTGGCTCTTGTGGATCGTAAGAGCCCAACCTGGCAGTAACGGAATTTGTGTTCGCGTGATGAAAGCTCTTGAGCTGTCGTCAAACTTTTGGACGTCGCAGACTGGAAAAATGGTCTTTCGGTACCCGTTGTTGAACTGCACGACGGGCCAGACTTGGTAGTTCTGGTCGGGGTGGCTGTGTATGTATTCGTCTGTGAATCCGTAGATTTCTCTCTCTCTTAACTCCTTGTTGGGACCACCGGCGACTGGGATGTACCCTGGGTCGATTGGTTCCCAGTCGACGATGTAGCCTTGACTGCCGTTCACAAGACCTTTGTCTGGGGCGAGATTGACTTGAAGAACGATGAGTTGGCTCTCCTTCAGCCTCACCGTTTGATCGAACCGGTGTTTGTCAAACTTCTTCATCGTGCCATTGGGAAATGTAGGAGGTGCTCCGTTCCCTTGCCAGCCCTGCCAGCCGTCGAGGCACTGGTGTTCTGTCGGAAGGCAGTGTACCATTTCATTGAACTTCTGTCTGTTCTTCTCTGTAGTATGGGGCCGGTTGACTTTGGTAGTATGGAGCTGGTTGAGTTTCGTAGAAGTAGAATGGGGCTGGTTCATCTCCATCCGATGCGATGCTGATGAAAGAGTTTTCGCGTTGTTGACGCTTGGGTGTAGGAGGAGGGGTGGGCTCAAGCTCCTTTCTCTTAAGAGAGGCTGGCATCTTACTCTTGAGAGAAGGTGAGATCGTGCTCTCGACAGGAGCCAACTCCTCCCTCTCAGGCGTAGCTGGCTCCTTCCTCTTGCGCGTAGTTGACGCCTTCCTCTTCGACGTATTTGACTCTTTTCTCTTGCGAGTAGCTGGCTCCTTCCTCGCGCGAAGGACCAACTGTTCGCAAGGGGGAAACTCCTCCGTTATGGAAAGGGGAAACTCCCCCATGATGGGAGGGGCTGACTCCTTCCTCTTTTGAGCGGCTAGAGCTGCTCGATGAAATGGATGATAGGATGGGAAGTTCATGGTGACGGTGATAATAACGATATCGAATGAACGTTGTCAAAGCTCTCGAAGCGACGTCTTGAGTCAGTATTAAGACCCGCTGGAGACCCTGAAATTGCGATGGATCATCTCAATCGCTTTGACAGAGAAACGCGTTGAGTAGGTTACGACTAAGACGCGGTTTAAATTTAGGGGCGGGGAGATGAAACCACCAGGTGACCGTTATCACGCGTCTCGTAATCATCGTTGTGGTTTTGCTTTTTATGACGTAGATGGCTATCAGAAAATGCCGAAACCCGAGTTTGATGATGATTGACACTTGTCAAGAGTCAAAAAAGATGATCACAAAGTCCGACCCCATACAAACTCAACAGCAATATCCAACATAGCAGCCATCTTGTCACTCCCCATCTCCCAAGCTAACAACTTGTTCTTCTCCACGATATCCCCCACATTCCCCTTCGCGCCAACAAGCTCGCCTACTGTCTTCAGAGGACGACTCACATCAAAAAACGCCTTCTCAGTCTGCCATTCTTCTAGTGTCTTTGCTTCCCACAACATTTTACTTGATGGGAGAGGGAGATCATGTAGAGCGTGGCAACCACTGCCTGCGTGGCCGTTTTCGATGGTTATGACACAGCTGATTATCAGCCAGAGACAGGACATGCGCCGGCGAGATTCGGGAAAGATCCAGTCTTCCCATACCATGGAAGACTCTGTTGTTGAGTAATTTCCTTCTAGATCGAGAAAGCGAGAACCAATGAGCTGTAATGATGAGTGAATGGTTGACTTTGTTGTTGGATGGATTGAGATACATACTTCTGTTGTCTCGAATAATCTGGATATATAGTCTTTGTTATCGCTCATTGCCATGATCATGTAAATGATCATAGCTTGGAGACAGAGATGAACTTGGTAAGGTGAGGAAGTATACAACTACCTGCATCAGCATCGTTCTTTCATCTCCACTCATCAACGTACATTGTCGCGAAAGCGCTCCTCCTCCGCACTGATCATCTTCCACAAAAATGACTCTGTCTCAGTTGTCCTCGCAGCAAATAATCGTGCGATGCTCATACAATTACCGAGGGTCTCTGGGAGGTGTTTCTGGTGCCAATGGGGATGAATGAAAGGCGGAAAGGTTTGACGACGAAGCATCATCTGGGGGAACGCATAAAGCATTTGCATTATGACCCGCGATGCATATTGTAAGCTCGAAAGCCGAGTTGATACTCGCGTTAAATCACCCTTGGCGCTGAGGGATTGCATGGGCATGTTGATTTGCATGTCGTTGGAGATGTTGAACCATGGCATGTCCATGTTAATACTTGTCGGATCCGTTGTCATTGTCGAGATGGTATCCACTAATAAGTCATTGAAATCAAAGGACACTTGATCAGATTCTGGTGTCATGTAGCAGTCAAGCGCTTGTAGGTCATCGTCAACTTGCTGCACCTGTCCAATTGACGGCACACCAGAACATGGGTATACACATCGAACACCCTTTTTCTGGCATCGAGAACATGGTTGACCAAAAGTACATTTCGCTTTAGCCGTTCTACAGCCAGCGCACGACTTTGGCCGTCCTTTTCGTTGGGTTTGGGCGCGACGACAGTAATTGACGTGGCGCTTAAATGGATGCTCTGTCGCGTCGTGTCAGCAGCGACAATTACCTCACGGATCAAACTGCATACCCTGGGTAAAGACTTTGTCGCAGAGCTGACATGTCTGGAAGAAGGCTAATTCTGTCGAGATTTCCATTGAATGCTACGGTTGTCGTCACAAGAGGGAAAATGGCAGTTGGTAAGCAAATGAGGGTTCGGAGTTAAGGCTAAATTGCGGTGACAAGGGTTGGCGATATACAAGCTAACCAAGAATGTCTATACAGGAATTTCCCCATCTCGATTACTAATAGTCCTGGTCGGTCCATCCTTATCCATATTAGTAGCCACCTCCACAATCCTCTGAGCCCCAAGCTCCGTGCTCGTCCCATACTCATGAAATCCACTCAAAGCCGTCTTGACCAACCCCGGACAAACAGAATTGACCTTTCCATCGACATCATCTAGCTCACGCGCGAAATTGAACATTAGCATATTGACAGCTGCTTTGCTAGCGTCGTACACCTTGTAATCGATGTTGTAGTAAATGGTTGTTTTGTCGGTAGTGCAGGTGAGACTACCCATGACGCTGGTGACGAAGACAATTCTTGGTGGACCGGTCTTGGCCAGTCGAAGAAGAGGAAGGAGAGTTTGGGTAAGAGTGCCGGTTCCGATGACGTTGGTTGCGAAAGTCTTCTGGTAGAGCTCCCAGGTTGTCAGGTCCTTATTCATATCAAGCAAAACTCCAGCATTGTTGATAAGAACATCAAGGTAGCCGTACATCTGCTCGATGTGCTCAACAGCCTTGGTGATAGACTCGGCAGAAGTGAGGTCGAGTTCGACAACATCCACTTTGTGGCCCTTGTTGCGAAGATCAGAAGCAATCTCCTCGCCGGCTTGGGTGTTGCGGACGCCGAGGAGGACATGGTAGTTGTGCTTTGTAGCGAGGGCTTGAGCTACTGCGAGGCCGATGCCTTGGGTTGAGCCAGTAACGAGGGCGAGGGGATAGTTGACGGTCATGTTTATTGATTGTCTGGTAGTTTGGAATTGTGGATGGGTTGATGGGTTGATGAGCTGTTGATGAATCGGTGACAGAGACAGAGCTTCATGTCTTTATATAGCTTCTTCCATGACTGCCATTATGGCGACAGGGCGATTTATCATCACAGCTTATGTGTTTTCACGGCCAATTTGGCCATTTTCTCATGAGCTATCGTCGACATTCGCTATGGTGTTGAGGCTCTAACCGACCAACTTCGCCGGTCGTCTCCACTTTATCCCCATACTGCCGGCCAATTTCGCCGTGAGAACCAAGCTGGCCGAACGCACATGATTCGACAAGAAACACGTAGGATATAGTGTTAAAATCATTCGAGTACTCTTAAGCCCACTCTATTCTCTTTCGTTTTCTTTGAAGTTGAATTTCTTCCACGTCTTAGTTGTTGTTAATCGCTTACCGAATTCCCGGCTTTCTGACTAGTGAAAGTGTGTAACACCGCGCCGGTAGAACATCACAATTCAATTCGTTCTATTCTACTGGCTGAGTGATACTTCAAGTCTCGTTATCAGTCCATACTTTCAATGATTCATTTTCGACCACATTCTTTTCAAGAGCCTTCGCAATACATAGAACTTGAGGTGTCTGCTTCTTGTATGAACGTTGAAGTTCAGGGTAGGAAATGGGGGTCGTCGCTGTTACTGCACAGTGATAACACGCCCACGATTTGCCAAGAACGTCGTATGCATTCGTTCTGCACCTAATCAAAGCGTAATGCTACCTTCCTAGACCATCGCAACATCAACGTCGACCAAGACCACATGGCCAGTGGAACCAAGACATTCGAAAAGGAAAGTCAAAGCTCAAAGGGTCATCGCCCTCTTAATAAATCTCGCAACGGCATATAACATTGTCCGCAGCCCAACCTAACTGGTCAAGTTGATAACAATTGGATATAACGGAGGTTATATTACCGGCCTACATGTCCCAACTCGGAAGGTCCCTAGATCATGCAGGGGTTGTCCACGACGCATGACTCGCTAAAAAAGAAGCTCGTCCGACGCAGGGGCCGTCGAAGGCGCTTGCATGCATTTGGGGTCTTTATCTTGATGATCAGCGCGTATTACTTTGAGATGCTTTCTTGGGGGTCTTGGTGCCAAGGGGAATAATATCAATTCCTCGTGTTCTGGTGTAAGCGCTGTAACGTGACACTATCTACTGGCACTAAAATTGTGGTAAAGTTAGTAGCATAATGATCTACTGGCTTTATTCCTGATAAGCTTAACTCCTACCGTAGAATACGCGGGTTAACTAACCATTCGTAAAAGAGTCTATCTCTCATTAGGAGCAAACTCCGACCCCATATCCACCGTCTAATCCATGATGGTTCGTCCCGAGCCGTTTCATTCACGGCTCTTGTTTATCCGACAGACCTTCCTATCCTGCTGCAGCCAGCATAACCGCAGTGCGATACTACAGTATGCTGGCCAAGACACTAGTCAGGACAACAGTAATCGGGCTCCATAAATTCGCTATCGCTCATGATCGCGTGCTCGAACTGCCGTGGACAATCAGTTACCCCAGACAAAAGACCCCGTATAGATCCCAAAATAGGGCAATGGTTAGTGTTGGGCGTCTAAGCGGCCAAGATATGCAAAAGTCCCCTATGAATTGGGAAGTTGGATAGAAACAAAGATACTCTGTTTCTAGCTATCGACTATATAACATCCAAAGGATCGCCGTTGAGAGTATCTGATCTGCACCATCAACACTCTTTCATCCTCACTCGTTATCAACATGCGCTTCTCAGACAGTCTCATTCTCATAGGACTCACCGGCCTAGCCGGAGCCCACCCTCAGCGAAGAAGCCCCAATGCTTCTCCCCTAAGCAAGCGTGCCATCGACCTGGAAGCCTTCAAGTTGGCTCCCATGGCCGAGTATGTCACCCAGGAGGAACTTCCTGAGGATGCCAGCGCCAAGGTCGTTACCAAGCGAGCTGACTACACTGAGACTGCCAAGGACCTTGTCAAGGCTACTTTCCCCAAGGCTGAGTTCCGCATGGCCAAGGACCACTACGTTGGCAGCAATGGTATTGCGCATGTCAACTTTAAGCAGACTGTCAACGGTGTTGATGTTGACAATGCTGACTTCAACGTCAACGTGAGTGACAGCTCCCATTTGACTTGGAATGTTTACTAATATGTGACAGATTGGTGCTGATGGAGAAGTCTTCTCCTACGGAAACAGCTTCTACGAGGGCAAGATGCCCGGTCCTCTCACCAAGCGTGACGAGAAGGACCCCGTCGAAGCTCTCAAGGACACTGTTTCAGTCCTCTCTCTTCCCGTCGAGGCCGACAACGCCAAGGCTGTCAAGAAGAGTGACAAGCACTACGAGTTCACCGGCACCTCTGGTACCGTCAGCAAGCCTCAGGCTAAGCTCACTTATCTCGTCGATGACGGAAAGCTGAAGCTTACTTGGAGAGTTGAGACTGATACTCTCGACAACTGGCTGTTGACCTATGTCAATGCTGCCAAGACCGATGAGGTTGTTGGTGTCGTTGATTACAACGCCGAGGCTACTTACGAGGTTTAGTAAGTTTGACTTCGAGGGTATTCTGAATAGAGGCTAACCTTGTATCAGCCCCTGGAGTGTTAATGATCCCGCTGCCGGATCTCGCTCTGTTGTCAAGGACCCCCAGAACCTTGCCTTCTCTCCATTCGGATGGCACAGCGACGGCAGCAGCAACTACACCACCACCCGCGGTAACAACGGTATCGCCCAGACCAACCCCTCCGGTGGCAGCGCCTACCTGAACAACTACCGCCCCGACTCCAAGTCTTACACCTTCGAGTACAAGTACTCCCTCACTGAGACTGACCCCACCAAGTACCGCGATGCATCCACCACTCAGCTCTTCTACACTGCCAACAAGTACCACGACGTTCTCCACGCTCTTGGTTTCGATGAGAAGGCTGGTAACTTCCAGGCTAACAACAACGGCGCTGGAGGTGTCGCTAATGATGCGGTCATCCTTATGACCCAGGATGGATCGCGCCTGAACAATGCGCAGTTCTCGACTCCTCCTGATGGTCAGCCTGGCCGTATGAGGATGTACCTCTGGGACTACAGTACTCCTATGAGAGACTCTTCTTTCGATGCTGGTGTTGTTATCCACGAGTACACTCACGGTCTTAGCAACCGTCTGACTGGTGGTCCCGCCAACTCTGGCTGCCTTCCCGTAAGTTTCCCCAGATCTTCTATTGGACAAAGACTAACAATTCCAGGGTGGTGAATCCGGAGGTATGGGTGAAGGATGGAGTGACTTCATGGCCATCGCTGTCCACCTGCAACCCAAGGACACTCGCTCCGCTGTTAAGCCTATGGGTGACTGGATCTCCAACGAGCCCAAGGGCATCCGTGCCTACCCCTACGCCACCAGCTTGACCACCAACCCCTTGACTTACAAGAGCGCCAACGGCCTGAGCAGCGTCCACGCCATCGGTACGATCTGGGCGACGGCCCTTTACGAGGTCATGTGGAACCTTATTGACAAGCACGGCAAGAGCGACGATGATCTGCCCAAGTACAACGGCCAGGTCCCTACTGATGGAAAGTTCCTTTCCATGAAGCTTGTCATGGACGGTATGGCTCTGCAGCCTTGCAACCCCAACATGGTCCAGGCTCGTGATGCTATTATTGATGCTGATACTGCTCTTACTGGTGGTAAGAACAAGTGTGAGCTGTGGAAGGGCTTTGCCAAGAGAGGTCTTGGTACTGCTGCCAAGTACAGCGCTTCTAGCCGAACTGAGAGCTTCGCTCTGCCTTCTGGATGTTAGATGTGATGGATAATGATGTTGTATACGATGATGTTGATGAGTTGAGGCTGATGTTGTATATATGAACATGTATATAGTTCTTGAACATAGCAATCTTGTTTTTACTACTATCATCGTGTGCGGCTTGTAGGAGAGGAACTATGAACCCTACCGTGAACTGTGCTGGCATTAGAGACATGATACATCCACCGACTCAGTTGTAAGAGAAAGACAAGCTTTGTGGTGTCTTCCGTTTCTCTGAGCCATAGTAGACCTATTTGAGGTGTTTCGTTTTTCTGGAGGTCAGTGGTCAAGTCGTACGTGCAGTTCAAATCCACACAAATAAAAACCATGGTAGACAGCAAGAGGAGCGTTGAGTCCGTAATCACATGCCAGTAAGTGACCAGTAGAATTTGAGAGCATTAACGCTTTTCATTATTAGATAGTCTTTTACTCATATCTAGACATTTTAAGGCTTCCAGTCAAGAGTCCTCTCACGGTTGTAAGTGGCAGGACCCTTAGGCTTGTTATCAAGGATCTTCTCAATCTCCTCCATAACCTTATCATCCATCTTCTTGTAAATCTCAAGAGCCTTGAAGTTATCCTCAAGCTGCTCAACCTTTGTGGCACCGAGAATCACAGTGCTGACGTTGGGGTTCTTAAGTGCCCAGGCGAGAGAAAGCTGAGCGACGTTGCCGCCGAGACGCTCGGCAATCTCGGACATCTTGCGGACCTTCTCGATCTTGGCCTTGCCGGCCTCGGTCTGAAGCTCGCTGACGGTGTTCTCGAAGAAGGCCTTGTTGGTGGCGAAACGGGAGTCCTCGGGGATACCGTTGTTGTACTTGCCGGTGAGGAGACCGCTGGCGAGGGGAGACCAGATGGTGGTTCCGTACTGGAATTGGTCGTAGAGGGGAGCGTACTCGACCTCGAAGCGCTCACGGTGAAGAGCGTTGTACTGAGGTTGCTCAACGACTGTCCCAATGTTAGTCTTACACTAGTCAAGAATAGAAGGTGGATTCATACCAGGAGCAATAAGGTTGTAGCGCTCAGCAATCTGAGTAGCCTCGGTAATCTGAGCAGCGCTCCACTCTGAGGTACCCCAGTAGTAGGCAAGGTTCAGGTTGCGGATGACTTGAGTAAATCCCTCAACGATCTCCCTCATGGGGGTAGCGTAATCGGGGCGGTGGGCAAAGACGACGTCGACGTAAGGCTGCTCCATGCGCTTGAGGGAGCTCTTGAGACCCTCGACGACGTGCTTGCGGGAGAGACCTCGAGTGTTGGGCTCCTTGCGGCCTGTGCCGAAGAAGACCTTTGTTGTGAGGACGTACCTAATTTGTTAGATCAATTGATTCAAATTGGCGTTTGGAGGCTTACTCGTCTCGGGGCCAGTTGAGCTCCTTGAGGGCTCGGCCCATCTCAATCTCGGATTCACCATTGGCGTAGACCTCGGCGGTATCGAAAGTGTTGACACCGTGATCCCAAGCCTTTTGAAGGATCTGCTTGACAATATCACCCTTTTGTGTGCCGCCTGCAATTGTTAGTGATGTTTCTCAACCCTGAAGATATCGTGGTTCTTACCGTATGTCAACCAGCCACCAAGACTGAAGACACTGACCTTGAGACCAGTAGGTCCCAGGTGGCGGAACAGCATGTCCTTGGGGTCGTAGGCAGATTCAACAGGCATTTTGAATAAGTTTTAATATGTATAAAGAT